>VDFB02057360.1:57626-144953 GCA_007258455.2 Sequoia sempervirens
GGATATTTTTTGGAAGTAAAAGTCTCAAGTTGACTAGCTTTAGGAAGCGGACTAAAATATGTCCTTTTTCACAATTCTATCAAAGCTAGAAGGATGGGAAATATTATTCCCTCTCTTGTGTCCTCAAAGGGGCTACAATTGTCTTCTATGGTTGAGATTTCTAGGGAAAAAACTCAATCTTTTTAGCTTTGTTCACTAAGGACTCTCTCCTTGTTGGTAGTGAGGAGAATGATATTTTGGATTGCATTCATTCTTTAGCTTCTAATGAGATGAATGTGGTCCTCATGCACCCTATTCTATTGCTTGAGATGGAAGAGGTTGTGTTTCAAATGAAAATATTAAGGCCCTAGGCCCGAATGGATTTCACATTGAATTCTTCCTAGAGTATTAGGAAATTATCAAACTGGATCTCCTTGAGGTGGTTCAGGAGTCAACTCCTAATAAGAAGATGCTATTGTTATCACCAAATTGAGCACCCTTACTGAGTTGCAAAACTCAGCCTATTAGTGAAATATGGGATCCTTTTGAGGTTTTTGGGTCACCTATGATAGAAATGAACCTCTAGAGAGGGATGGTTCCCTTGGATTTATCACCTAAAATGAACTATACTATTTCTTTACTAAGAAAAATGATAGAAGGATGAACCAAAAATAAAATATGGCGGGGGAAAAGCCCACTATTCTCCCTTGGTCATTCAATAATGTCATAGGAACCCAAATTGGATTGACTATCAACCTTAAAAGTGAGTCAATTCTCAACAAGAAAGACCTAGGAACGGGTTCTTTGAGCTTTGAGGGTTTCACCACCAAGTGCAAGCTTGGAAAAGACAACTTAGCATTCAACTTACAAAACCTAGTAATGCAAGCTAAATGAAGGATGCAAATGATGAAATTAAGCAACAAAAAGTTAGGATGTGTGTACCTGGGAAGTTTGGAAATGTAACAAGGATTATGGATATGCAAAAATGCTGTCAAAATATGCTATGGAGGACTAAGACACCATTACTGTTTCCTTAGCTCACTGTTGTTTTTTGGGGCAGATGCATAATCTTTGGATGTTAGAATTGGATCTGAAAGAATCTCTAAATACCTTTAGGAGGACTAAGACACCCTAGGTGGTGACATAGTCCCATTTGGAATTTCTAAAATATTCAAATGTGGTCCTAAGGTTCAATGTCTGCACTTCCGTATTCTTAGATGTCAGGTCCTAAAACTTCCAGATTTGGCCTGTAGGTGAGTTTCTGTGAAGATGACAACTTTGCAACTTTTCACTTCAAATGATATTCTTCTTCAACCTAAATCTGCAATCACAAACATTCAAGAGAGGAAAAACTTGTTGATTGTTAGTGAATGGGGGTTTTCCTTGGTCAAATCCCTTGATCGTAATTAAACCTTGAAATTAAATGAAATAAAGGAGGGAAATGATGAATGGAAAAAATTCTATGTTGCAACTCACCAAACCCTTGTTATGAAATGTACAAACTTGTGTGAAGTGGCTAGCTTGGATATAGATCTTGAATGAAAGGAATGCTTGATAGATATGGACTTGAATTGCTTTCTTGAATCAAAACCCTACATCACAAATGTTACCTCAAAAAAACACATGATGCAAGAAAATATTTGATATGATGCTTGAATCTTGATGATGGCTCCAAATGATTGATGAATTACTCTTGATCTCATAAACTTTCTTTAGGAATGAATACTTGAATGCTTATATGAGAAATGAGAGAAAGGAACCTTGTATTTATACTTATCCATGTGCTTAATATCCTGAAATTACACCATAACAAGCTGATAAATGAATTCATTAATTAAATGAGGCTAAATACTACCAAGATTTGAAATTGAATCCCAAAAATAACCTAAGGGAGACTAAGACTTCCTAGGTGGTGTCTTAGTCTCAAGGCATGAAACTCGGGGCACACTCTAAAAAAGGGACCATTTAAGGTGCCTTTGAAATCAAGGTCCTAAGACCTTTGGGGGAAAAAGATTACCTAGGAAAAGTCTTAGTCCTAACCCAAAAATATGAGACACACAACCAAAATCATTAAATTATCATTTTGCATTTGATGTTTGTAGGGATTAGCCATAAAAATATATATTTTGTTAGGCTTGTGGATGCAAAATAGGACTAAGTAAAACATAAATAAGGAACAAAAAAAGAAAGTCGAGTCGAAAAAAGTGTGAAAATGCAAGGGTATGCATTTTCCTACACTACATTTAGCCCCCACTTGAGTGAGAGGATGAACTTGCTTCAAAATCACACTAAAGTAGCCAACCACACAATGAAGAGGGGTTCCAATTACCAATGATAGTAAGATAGGATGAAAATAATCAAGAGGGTGGCCAAGCCCCTAGGACCAAGATCCTATGGCAAACCAACATAAGCACAAAGGAATACACTTGTAGATGATAGATGAAGACATAACTAGATCATAAACATACACCATAAAAGATATAAAAAGGAAAAATTCAACGAATCAAGCTTTGAATGGCCATCCAACGCATTGTGGACCGGTTCTAGGTTGTTTGTCCCAAAAGGTTTACAAGTGGAACACACTATCCACTATGCAAACAAAATGCATGCTCACAAGGACTAGTGAAGCTAGTTGTTCACTAGGTGAGCCCCAAGAGGTCCATATCAAATTCATACCCCCATGACTATGATAAGGACAAAAAGAAAATGCACGCTCACATGGGCTAGCCAAGCTAGTTGTTCACTAGGTGAGCCCCACGAGACCATATCAAAGCCATACCTCCATGAATTTAATAAGGAACACAAAGAAAATGCATGTTTACAAGGGCTAGTGAAACTAATTGTTCACTAGGTGAGCCCAAGGGGACCATATCAAAGCCATACCTCCATGCATTTAATAAGGTACAAAAACAAAATGCAACACAACAAGAAAGAGAGATGTTCGAAGGGATTTTTCTTAATTCATGTGAGGTATTAATCTTAGGGGACATTGTTCCTAATGTCTCCAAGAGAGGACCAATCAAAGGATAATTTTTTTGCAACTTAGGGAATTCAGTGTGTTGCATCACCATTAAGAGGAATGCAATATTCTAAGATAGATCAAGCTCTTGAAGGAAATTACTCCCAATGTCACCACAAAGAGAAGAAACATCATGTGAAGTAAGAAAATCACATCAAGGAACATGAAAAAAAATGCCAAAATAATGCCAATGTATGCCTCCACTTTAAAGAAATTTCTAACACCATGCTGTGAGCAATTAATTTAAAGTAGAAAACATGAAAAAGGAAAAGAGGGTTTCTAACAAGGGAAACAAATAGGGATCTAGATTAAAGGTTAGTATATTATCTTCTTTGTAATGATATTAGAGAGCTTAGATTGAAATCATTCCCAAATACCTTAAAATTTTGGAAGAATGACACAAAGAGAGTGAAGGAAAGAAAAATGCCTTGGGTCAACATGATGGAAGGGACATGGGTGTCTTGAAACAACAATATCATCCCAAAAGGAAACCTGAACAAAATGAAATGAAAAAGAAAAAGATGTCTAAAATGTTTAGGTCAACTTATGGAAGAGAGACATAGGGTGTCTTGATTGCATTTAATCATCTAAAAGAACAAGGTCTTTCAATGAAAAAGAAATGAAAATAAAGGAGTAAGACCAATGAAAAGGAAAAAATCTAACAACGTATAGAAGAATGAAGGTATGAATAGAGGAATGCACATAAAGAGGAAACATCAAACAATATGGGGATCACATTACACACATGCAATCAAACAAAAAAGAAAGAAAAAAGGAAAATAAAAAAACTAGTAAAGCACATGCGAGTCAACCATCCAGCAGGTCATCTGCATCCTAGTCTTGTTTAGTATATGCAGAATGTAGATCACTAGCGAGAGGGACAAGATCAAGTGTTGTACTCGGAGAATCACCAGGTTTAACATGCGGTGCATCACTTAGTTTAGGAGGATCATCACGGTTGTTATCATTTAAGCTCATGGAATAAAAAAAATAAATTCAACTCATTATGCACTTTCTCATCAATTTTGGCTATTTCTTCATCATCATCCAAGTTAACCACAATAGGAGGATGAATGATAATATCCATAGAAGGTGTTGGTCCCTGTTGTGTTGGAGACGTAGGATCTATTGGTTCTGGTAAGGGAGAAGGTTCACCATTTATTGCTTCTATCAAATTCAGATTTTGATTTTTAATGTTGTTCTCTTCATTCATCTTTCAAGCAATAGCACAAAGTCTACACCTACGCTCTCTAGCATTTTTGTTTCTTTTATTACAATTTTCAAGTTGTGTTTTTGTAGGAGCGGGCTTGTCAACCATAGGTCCCTTTTCTTATCGTGAGGAAGAACAGAAGAAACCACATAAGGTTGGTCCACCACTTTCTCTTTGGCTTTATAAATTTTCTTAGGAGGAAGGTTAGGACTTTTTTGGTTTTCTCTTGGTCTTTTGTAGGAAATAGGCAAGGGATTTTTGATGGATGAGTCTTGGTTAGGGCTTTAAGTTCAACATTGTTTTCTTCAAGGGGGAGGAAAATTTTCAAGGAATAATTTGGGTATGCACTTTGCTTTGAAATTTTGGTAGGATAGGAAAAGGAAGTCCTCACGAGGTCTTATAAGTTCCATAGACTCAGGCCAAAAATAGTCTAAGGAAAAATTTCCATGGGAAGGTAGAGGTCTAAAGCCACTATGGTTCATGGTGAAAATTTCATTACCGACTAGAATATTTAAGCACTTATGGACAACAGATGGGACCACATTCATGGAGCGAAGCCATTTGTAGACTAGCTTCACATGAAATTGGTCCAAATTTGAGATGACAGAGAATGATACATTTAACTTCTTCGGTCCTACTTGTAAAGGGAGTGTGATTGAGCCCATCATAGCATGAGAAAAAACATCATACATTTTAATCCATGCTTTGGGTTTATCATATCTATCTTGAGTGAGTTCATGCACATATAAGAGTTTTTCCATGATTACATTCTCTCCACAAACGAGATCAATTAAAATCCCAAGAGTGGGCCTATTTTTGATTCTACTGGCTATGTAAAGAGGACCATCAGGTACATTTTTGATTGTTTCTTTTGAAGAGAAAGTAATGCCAATGGGAATTTTGGTTTTCTATTTATAAGGCTCAATGTCAATCACTCCTATCATTGTACTAATAAGACTTTGGTAATTAGTAACCATAGGAGTTTTTTCATCATGATCCATAGGAGTTTGTTCATTATTACTCATGTTATCATCATTTGTGTCAACATTCATCACATCGGGAATAGTTTCACTAGCCTTAACAAATGAAATATTATGGTTAGGCATGGGATTGGTAAAGATTAGAAATTTTTGGTTAGGATGAGCTACAAATTTATTGCCTTTGTCATTCACACCTCCAATTTGGACATTATTGGAATCAATGAGGTCTTGCACAAGGTGTTTAAGATGCTTGCAATGTTTCGTATCATGTCCTTTTTGTTAGTGATAAGAAAAGTAGGCATTGTGTCTAAAGCTCAAAGGTAATGGATTGCTAGGGTCAAGAGGTCAAACAGGAGGCAAGGTAAGCATATTCTTGCTTAATAGCTGAGTCATGATGTTGTGAAGTGTGTCGGGTAAGGGAGTAAATTAACTTTATGGATCCCAAAAGATATAAGGATTACTCTTCTTTATAGCAGCTACTTGGGTATCAACTTGTTGGGTAGGTTGAGAGGTGGAATTTAGTTGAAGGGAACTTTTATTTTGTCTTCTAAAAGGTTGGTAGGTGTTTTGGTTTGAGGATTCAAACTTTTCAGGATGGGTAGAGGTGGGTTTTGGTTCACAACTACCTACAAAATTATGATAATCTCGAAGGACAGTGCATAAATACATTAAGGAATGAAATTTCATCATAGTAAGGAATGAATCTTCACACTGACTTGGGAATAAAGTGATTGATAACATGAAATAAAGTTAGTGACTTTTTCACCCTCACTTTGCTTACATTTCATTAAATAAGCTAATGTCATTTCAAGAACCATATGCACTTGGAAATGGTTAATAAAGGATTTAAAAAGTTCATTAAATGAATGAATTGAGTTATTCGGTAATGTAGAAAACTAGTCCAAGGAAACATCCTTCAAGGATTGGGGAAAAAGCTTAGACAAAATTTTGTCCTCAAGGATAAAGTCACTACAAAAAGTAGTGAGGGAATTAACATGATTAGCAGGATCTCCCTTTCCTCCATATTTCTCAAATCTTGGGATCTCTATGCCTTGTGGCACTAGAGTTCTAAATATCTCCAAATATAGTGGGTTACTTTTGACATAGTATGAAGGTGGACCAAATGTTTGATTTTGATTTATGGTGGAATCTTGACATTGAATGGATGAAAGGATTTGTAAAAGGTGCTTAATGATATGATCATTTCTTGTGGTTTGAGATGGAGGTGAATATGGTGGTGGTACGTATGTGTTGGAAGGACCAGTGAATGGATTACTTATGAGAGTAGATACAAGATTAGATGCCACATGGGTATAAGGAGCACTAGTGGAAATGTTCAAGGTAGGAAGGATATTGCTAGCTGGTTGCATTGTTATGGTCACTTGAGGATTGGTATAGGTGGGAATGGAGGTTATGGTTGAAGGGGGAGGAGTCTGATTTCCTCCTTGGCTTTGCACATTTTTTGAAGCTTGAGCACCATTAGTGGTGGAAGGAAGATGTTTTCTAAATATTTGAGCTATGTTACACACAACTTCTAGTACTTCATCACTTTCCATCATGTGGTGAAGACTATCCATGGCAGGTATAACAATGTTGGAAATGTTTTTAGTACTCACGCTATCTTGTAAATGGGCTAGGTCTTCATGAATTTTAATTATGTCTTCTTGAGGGATATGATCAACCATTGTTTGAGAACTTGGAATAACACTTGTAGGTAAGGTGGGCATAGAAAAAGAGGTATCAAAGGTACATTCCATACCTAGTGAACTAATACCAACACTAGGAGTAAGAGAGCTAGATAATCCAAGATCCACAATGAGTGTTTTATCGTGGGATGCCATGAGTCTCACACTTCATCTAACCACAATATTAGTAGTAGGACATAAAGTAGTAGAACTCATGCAAGGGATAAACCAAAGAAAGTGAAATGAACACTATTCTATGCTTACAATTAAACTTGAAATGAAAGAAAATGGAATAACAATTTTGCAAACAACAACAAAAAAATGAAAGAAACAAACAGAAGCACAAAAGAGCAATTTCAAACCCTGAAAATTGGAAAGTCAAATTCAACAAGGACTAAGACACTAGTAAGGGCATCTTGGTCCTACTAGTGAAAATATGAGGTTCTAGGGTTTGGAACAGGCAACAAACAACACATAGAGGGCTATGAGCTAGAAACCCATAGAGGGACTAAGATGCCAGGAAGGGCACTTTATTCCTAGTAGAGTTTTTTGTTAGAAAAGTAGAAAAATATGGATTGTTTATAGTGTTCACTGGTTTCCTATTTAGGGAGTTGTGTTTAGGAACATAAAAGTGTACAAATGAGTGCAAGAAAAAGTAACTAGTGACAAGAAATTGAATGCAAAGTTGAATGCATTTTTTTTTCAATTTTGAATGCAATAACAATGTTTCTAAATATAATTTAGGATGCTGAACAATGCAATTTTTAGTTTTTCAATGAGATAAAGTGATGCAGGAAAGAAAAAATGCAACCTATATGCACTTTCACTAATGCAAATATGAGAAACCCTAGATGCACTTTCGCTAATGCAAGATACAATGCAAGAATGAATGCAACCTAGATCTAGGAATTTAATGAACTCCAAATCAAAAAATGAATGCTCTAAAATGTTGGGTTCACCAAAATGAACCAAAAAGAAAATAGGGTGGGGGAAAAATCCCACTATTCTCCCTTGGTCCTTCAATAATGTCCTAGGAACCCAAATTGGGTTGACTATCAACCTTAAAGGTGAGCCAATTCTCAACAAGGAAGACCTAAGAAATGGTTCTTTGAGCTTTGAGGGGTTCACCACTAAGCAAAATCTTGGAAACGACAACTTAGCATTCAACTTACAAAACCTAGTAATGCAAGCTAAATGAAGGATGCAAATAATGAAATTATGGAACTGAAAAATAGGATGTGTGTACTTGGGAAGTCTGGAAATGTAACAAGGATTTTGGAAATGAAAAAATGCTATCAAAATATGCTATGGAGGACTAAGATTCCCTTACTGTTGTCTTAGTCCTGTAGTTGTTTTTTAGGGCAGATGTGGAATCTTCAAAAGCCAGAATTGGATATGAAAGAATCTCTAAAAAATACCTTTGGGAGGACTAAGATTCCCTAGTGGCAACTTAGTCTCATCTAGAATTTCTAAAATCTCTAAATGTGGTCCTGAGGCTTAATGTCTGCACTTCCTTCTTCTCAGATCTTAGGTCTCGAAACTTCCAGTTCTAGCTTGTAGGTGAGTTTTCATGAAGATGACAACTTTGTAACTTTCCACTTCAAATGATCTTCAATTCTTCAACCTAAATCTGCAATCACAAACATGCAAGAGAGGAAAAACTTGTTGATTGTTAGTGAATGGGGGTTTTCCTTGGTCAAACATCTTGATGGTAATTAAACCTTGAAATGAAATGAAATGAAGGAGGGAAATGATGAATGAACAAAGTGCTATGTTGCAACTCACCAAACTCTTCTTATAAATTTGCAAACTTGTGTGAAGTGGCTAGCTTGGATATAGATCTTAAATCAAAGGAATGCTTGATATATACGGGCTTGAATTTATTGCTTGAATCAAAACCCTACATCGCAAATGTTATCTGAAAAAAACACATGATGCAAGAACATATTCGATATGATGTTTGAATCTTGACGATGGATCTAAATGCTTGATGAATTTCTCATCTCATAAAATTGCCTTAGGAATGAATACTTGAATGCTTAGATGAGAAATGTGAGAAAGGAACCTTGTATTTATACTTATCCATGCTTAATATCCCAAAATTACACCACAACAAGACAACACATGAATTCATTAATTAAATGAGGCTAAATCCGGCCAAGATTTTAAATTGAATCCTGAAAATAACCTAAGGGGGACTAAGCTTCCTATTACCAAATTTTCACCTATAGGTTCAATCAGGTAGAACCTTCTAAACTTTCATACAAATGGTACATTTTAACTTCCCTAAGTTACATTCAATTATACAAATGAAACAACTTTACAATATTGCAAGAATGCAAAATTATTACATTCATACAAGTGAATGAAACATAGAAAGATTTGAAAATTTTCTGAAAAATGTAATCTTTATTAAATGTGATAAGATACATGTGTCTCACACAACAAGCCGTGAGACTGACTTTTATTTGATACAAATAAAGATAAATCATTACATGAGAAAATGAAGGAAAATAAATAAGCATGTAGAAGGGATGACCAGTCATTGCCTGAATGACTGGTTGAGGTTTGTATCACTCTGATGTTGTCCTCGTTGCTTGTCCTTCCTAGTTTCCATGCACTCCTATTTTTGCAGTGGTCAAGCAATGTGTTAGAGTTATACTCTAAGCAATGAAAAGTCATAACTATACATGATCATTTATATTATCCACCTATTCATGTATCAATTTTTCTCCATGTGCATCAAAGATCGATGTAAGCCTTAGGTGTCTAGGAAACCCATTTGGTCAACGTACACACAAAAGATAGTCATTTTTCCTAGCTTGTTTATTTCATGTGTAGGAGCAGGTGAAATTATTTATTTGATCAAATATGAGTGGGGATAAATGTGGCTCCCACAGGGGTTGAGCTCAGCTCATATCAATGGATTTTTTAGTATTCATAAATATCAAGGGACAATCCTTCTCTATTATCCTCAATGAGATTAAGGACAGAGTTTGATTTTTTCAAGGAAGGTGACATTACTTTTAAGGGCCTTGTAATTTAATTCACATATATCATCTGCCAGTGTCATGAAGATATCATCTAAAGGAATACAGTGAGAAGTATGAGATTAAAGACAAGCCTTCTTAGTGAATCATAGTTGAAAAATAAAGCAAATAAAGCATGATAGTAGCTAATTCATGTAACAATGATCTTCATCGAGATACATAATAATGTATTTTTTTTGTTTTAGACTGCAGGAATCGGGTAGCACGACCCCCTATAAACTGCAGTGCACCTGGTAAACTTTTTAACGTGACTGGCGGCGCTGGCGCGAGACGCCCTCCGGTACCACGGGATGGGGGAGACTAGAACTCATGACCAACAGAGCTGCAACGGAATTACTTAGCCAACCGAGCTAGGGCCCCCGCCCTGATACATAATAATGTATTGACTGTT
Organism: Sequoia sempervirens; assembly: GCA_007258455.2. Lineage (NCBI taxonomy): Eukaryota > Viridiplantae > Streptophyta > Pinopsida > Cupressales > Cupressaceae > Sequoia > Sequoia sempervirens. The sequence continues at coordinate 67,941 of VDFB02057360.1, forward strand.
TTATAACAATAGAATTTATTGCATAACAATGATATTATGCTATATCAATGGACACTCAATCCAAAGGGAAATTCATAAGATAGTAACCTCAGATTGGTGATAGAGGTTGATTAAAAGAACTACGCAATTAGATCATTCAACATTATATTTTTGTTGGTGGTAATGTGGATGCACAACATGAAAATCCACATAATACTGACATATCAACTTAGATAGAGAATTGAAATACCATTTTCACAGGTGATAATAGGGAATAATCAAGTCAATAGAATACAAATGTATACAAGCTGCATGAAATATAGCATAGATAGTGAGCAAAGTTGAAAAATGAATATAGCAGTGTAGGGAGTCACCAAAATAATGTGGGCTGCTAGTGATAGGTAGAAAAACCAAATGATTTCTCTATCTACAATACATGAAAGATGGGGAAACCCAAAGTTCAGCTGCAGATCAGAATATGGATATAGCCATGAGATAAAGAAGCCAAGCTCGAAAGCTCAAATGTTCATCATCATTTCCATAAATACATGGAAAACAAAATCAACAGAAAAATGGCAAGTGCTTTTGTATGAGATCCCAAAACTCAAAATCCAATTGCTCATGGCAGCCAGATAGAAATGGAATTGAAAACAAAGAGAAAGCATAAAAATGAGTGACAATAGTTATAGGATCCGTGGCCAATCTCATTTTTTTTTTTTTTTCTTATAAACATATTGTCTCCATAGTGGGAAAAGCACAAAACAAGAAAACGTATTCATTTTTCTTCATATGGGTTCAATTTTGAGTATATGTTTCTTCAAGAAATAAGATAGAATGGAAAAATGCCTTCACCAAAGGCTTAGCCAAGCTTCTGTGTGTGTTTTGCACAAGGAAAATCTGTTAGAAATGCCACTGTGTGTTTTTAACCTGCCATTGGAAACCTACAAGTCGAGTTTCTCATTTTCCCCATGGCAGCATTCCTCTCAGCCAACAAGAGCCTTTTTATTCACAGAATGAGGGAAAGGAATGAAGATTGGCTATAATATAAGCAAGCATTTGGCCGCGGCCAACATTTATAAGACAAAGGTTCATACACAGAAATATAGAAGTACTCTACAAGAGTTTCTTTTTTAGTAAAATACAATGATTGCATATTTGACTTAGATAAACCTAGAGTGGATATATTCTATTCTTTTACAGAAAGAGCTCAATTTCAGGAAATTATTCCTTCAGAAAATGAAGTAAAAAATGTTTCTAGAATACTTACCTAGATTTCCTGTCGATTTCTAGTATGCAAAATCTCTCCAAATTTGCATGAAGAAGGCATGGAGGAATTCGAAGCTTTAAAAAAACCCCAATCATGGCAGCGCCCTCACATCAGAAAGGAAGCAATTTGAAGTGATAAATAAAATGATATGCCCACAACTATCTTTTAGGGTTTTGGTTTGCCCTAAAATTTCCCGTAAGCATCTAGGCATTTTTGTCTATATTTTAAGATAACATTTCATGACTATTACCCCTTCATCCATGTTGTCGGCCTAGGGGCATTTTTGTGAACTTGATTACCTTATATATTTTTGCAATTCAGATGTAAACATTTGACTTAGTAATGCCATTATAAATTACTCTGTTGAATGTAATTCTTATGCTAAGATAGTGTGTACATGAAAAAAATTAGTAGCTTTATGCCTAGTAAAAGCATATAGGATAATTAAGTCAAAAAGGCCATAAAGGAGGGATAGATTTGAATTTATTACCATGGAGAGAATGGAGGGAAGTTAATTTTAGTTAGAAGACATATGCCTAGATTATAGGAGTACTTTAATACACTTTGTTGATGGATTTGGAGTTTTTGGAGGGTGTTTTGAAAAGTTATCATGTAAGACTTGGTCAAAATTGATCATTTCAACCATATTGAAGCCTTTTTGAAGAAAATTTAGGTGCTAGATTTTAGGCTTTTGGAGTCCATCCGACCCAAACTGTTTTCTAGTTCCTATTTTGGTGGCTTTTGGAGGGGGAGATTTTGATACTTAGCCATTTTTATAACTCATTTGGAAGGGAGTTCTTGCTTGGCAGTTTTTAGAGTTAGTGATTTTTTGCAAAATCCTTTCTCAGATTGGCAGACTTTGTAACTCATTTTTCTTTTTTGGATATGGAATTCAGTGGAGACCTTTGAACATCAATGTTTTCTTGAGATTTTGGATTCTATTTCTTTGCTTCATTGTGTGAATCAATAAGATTTCATCAAAGTTATTTGTGAGGTATTAACATTTCCTTATAGCTTTATCTTTTATTCAACACCTTTTTGCAAAGTGTTGTTAGTGCAGGTCATAGTTTGTGTCAAAATTTGTAGATGGCTTCTGGTTGTGAATTCATTTTCCTTCTAGAAGTCTTAACATTATGACCTTATTATGAAATATTTATGTAATGACATACAAGAGTAAGCTGTGCAATCTTCTCTTTAAATTTTTTTAGCCATTATAAGCAAAGTATTGATGTTTTGAATTTCATAGTCCTGTTTTCAATTAGGTGCATCACCATAGAAATAGATTATCTTCATTTTATGCATATCTTTCTTCCTTTTTCCTCATCAGTCAATAGTTTAGTTGACACCATAGGAAGCCAACCTTCTCCGGAGGTTAACCTTTGTATACAAGTAACTCATAGCTTAGAGTTTTTTCCATGTTACACTGAGGTGTTGTACCTTAGGTTCAACAGGGTGCACTTTCAGTAGTCAACACTACCCTAGGCGGCATTTTAGTTTCGAGGCATGAAAATAGAGGCATGAACTCCAAAAAGGGGCCCATTTAAGGTGCCTTTGAAATTAGGGTCCCAAGACCTTTGGGGGAAAAATATTCCCTAGGTGGTGTCTTAGTCCCAACCCAAAAAGTAAGGACACACAACTAGAATCATTAAATTATCATTTCCCCTTTGATGTTTGTAAGGATTAGCCATAAAAGATATAGTTTATTAGGCTTTTGGATGCAAAATAGGACTAATTAGGACATAAATAAGGAATAAACAAAGCAAGGAATGCCCAAACAAGTGTGAAAATGCAAGGGTATGCATTTTCCTACACTACAAAGGATAACATAAACTAAAATCTAATTATGTGAGGTGATGCACCAAAATGTTTTCTCAGGCTTTATACTGCTGTTTTGACACATAAAAAGGTCAATAACTTAGCTATTTCTACACAAATCAACTAAAACGTACTCATGTATCAATGTTGTATAGAGAGGTTGAGAGTTTTCAGTCCTAGAAGGAAGAAAATTGAGTGTTCTTCACAAATAAGAGCCATTTCACCTAAACACAGACTATAAACTACAAAAAATATGGTTTTCTTGTTCAAAGGTGTCAAAATAAGACATAAATTTAAGGATTCATGCATAAAATCATAAAAATACCATCAATTACTAGTTGCACACAATGTAAACAAGTCCTCAAAGGAAGAAAACTGCTATGTTTATTGTTGAAAGATGCCTTTACAACAGTACATGCCTAAAAAATGACTGATTTACTTTTGAAAATATGAAAATTACATTTGTTCTTCAGTCTCAAAGATTGGTTTTTGAGTTAGAGTACATAATTTTATGCATAAAAGAACTATTCAAGTTATAAGGCCACTTCAAAATAATGCAAGAATTGATTACAAATTGAGCTTAGCTTTCTTTTTGACTATCCTACATTGGAGATAATGTAGGAAAAAATCTAATGACAATTAAAGGATTCCTTTATGAATGCCGACTGTTTGAATTCCTCTTGGTCATTGGAAAAAGGTCTTATCCCTTCTTGATTGTTGGAAAATCTCCTAAATATTCTCTCAACCTCTCTAGATACTTGCAGCTGTCCATTATTGTTCAAAACTACCTCCTAGATGCTCTCAACCTCTATCCAAGTCACTCTCTTGACATTATCCACCCCTTAACTACTCTTTACTCCCTCAAATTACCTTAATTACTCTTTACAAGATAATAAGGCATGCTTTTTTTTAAATGAGTCTTGAGGGGCAAAAGGACTCCTTGAGGCATAGAGAAATAAATTTCCTTTATTCGGGGCTCCAAGTCATTTGGAGTGATCTTATCTCATGCACAATATTCACATAACTGTGACATGTTCTTATAAACTATCTTTTTCACATTGTAACATATCAAACCCCTAGTTTTTATGACAGTCATGTTTCCTTCACTGTCACTTTGTAACTTTGTCATAGACTATCCTCCACTACTCTTAATCTAGTATCATGCATGTCCTTAACTATCATTTTATCTATCTTGAACCATGAATTCTCCTTGATAGATGATTTCTCTATGCTAGATGAATTTCTTAAAACCACATATAGCTCTGAGCTCTGAGACAACCATTTCAAATATGCAGGAGGAAATCCAATTTCTGGGAATCATTTTCTTTGCTCTAACCCCATTTCACAAGTTTTAACCTCATCACTACTTTTCTTAAGGAAAATCATCCTTCTAAGGGCTTCATTATGACTAATCCACCATCAACACACTTGACTTGACTTCCATTGTAAAGTGGCTGTCCACTAGTAGGTCTATCATGATATGTTTGATCTTATAATTTTATAATCATAACCACTATCATGCAACAAGACTTCCGTCCTTAAAGGATTGACACCTTCATTTGGTATTGCATAGTTCACCCTTATTGAGATTCATGTTCCTTGATGTGGTTGTCTATCTTCATTAGAAACTTATTAGAATTTTTGTCTTCAAACCCCTTGGTGATGAATGTGACTTCAAAACCCTTATCTTTGAAGAATCACTACCTAACTCACAATCATAACTACCATGAAATTTGTTGCCTCACTAAAACCCTTCTACTAACATTATCTATCCCATCCATAGGTTCTGAGGGTTTTCTAATAATAGCTTGAGTGTTGGTAATTACAAAATCATCATCATCCACCACATACAAAAACTTATAAGTTGTTCCACCTCTTCATTCTAAATAAGTATTTCTACATCACAAAGATTTCTAGAGTAAAAGTCCCTTTCCTTCTCAATACTTTTTATAGATAGCTTCAACTCTATTACCTTATTCACTCAATGCTTGAGTGTGTTCAATAGAAGCATACCCAAGAGGCACTAATACATGCTTCACTTATTTGATTTTACTAGTGCTTTTATCTTTGAAGGACTCTTCACTAAGAGTATCTAGCTTTGCAATTTCCTCATTATCTTACTGATCACCCATCTTGTCCATTCCACCATGAATACTTGAGGAAGAGTATTTTTCTTCACCCTCCTTATATCACCAATATTGTACAACCCCAAACATCAATTTTTTGATGCATTTCCTTAGTTTGCATTTGTATTTCTAGTGTAAGTATAAATGATATCTCCTCATTATCATATTGAATTGTAGTGAGGACCACAACAGCTAGGAGATAATTTTTTTTTTTTAATATCTCCATTAAATAGGTAGATGAATGACCTATATGTAATCTTTCTCCTATTGATTTTAATGCACTCATACAAAATTAATCATTGTCTAAGTTAGATTGTCACTCTTAGACATTCATGCTTCCCCTACAGTGTGTTTCAATGTATCCTTTCATGGTTTTAAAATACCTTAGATAAATATATAACCTTTCCACTTAACTGAGTGTCCTCAAGAGGCTATGAAATTTATTGTGAGGACTATATTGTTCTCTTTAAAACTTGACCCTCATCAATAATATTTATTCCATTATCCCATTGTAGCTATAGATTACTATCTTTCAGAAATCTTCTATTTTATGGAGAAGAAAAATATGGCTATGCCTTAATTTCATTTCATTGAACTATCTTTTAATGAACCCTACCATAATACATGGTTCTCATCTCCATTACCTCTACCACACTATCCTCTTCATGCTACACAATGACAATGATAAAGGTCTACAAATGAATTTGATATGTTCAATATTATGGGATATATCTTTTAGTTGAATATTTTGGCATTCCTCACTATCCTTTACCATCTTAAACTATGACAACTTTGATTGACACAACAATAGTATCTTTGTTGATCTAAATGATATGATTGTACTTGTACCTACACACTCAATCAAACAAGTTAGATAAAAATAGTGAAGTTTAATGCTCTTCTTGATAATTAGATCCCATATGATGATCTGAATTGGATTTTTGCACATATCTGGTAATGGCTCAATTGAATTAATGCATCATAGTTGTAGGTTATGTGTTTGTTGATGAAACATATGATGAGTTTTTATATCTCGAGCTTTAACCAAATCTTTCAATCATTGCAGGTATATTTGAAGACTGAATACAAGAGGAGCTGAAGATAAGAAGATCAAGTAGAAGATAGGAGGATCAACACCAAAATTATAAGACAATGAAGGATATGAATTCTCCTCATGTATTTTTCCTTTATTTAATTTTCAGATACATATCTTGCAATCTATACTGTATCAATTCAATTTAGTCATTCCCATGACTTGTGTGGGGCATTTGAGCATTTTTTTTGATCTTGTTGTATAAGTCAACAACATTGTATACATTTGCATTTCAAAATGATTGAAATATAGAAACTTCATGCAAATTTTGTAATATATTTCTATTTTAAAACATTGCATAATAAGAATTGAATTGCATTTGAAAACTTCATATGAAAATGATAATGATTAGTAGAATTTTATTGAAGTACCTTTCACCCTATAAGTAGTTAGCTATTCCAGCTCTACCAAAATGAGTTGTAGGTGAAATTTTGGTAATATTTATAGCGATTTCTACTGAATGCTAGCCTACTAAGCATTCTAGACCAGTTTCCTTAATAATCCATTAGGCATGGAGTCAAATTTTTCCCACCTTAGACTCTTGAAAACACAGTAAATCAGCTATTTGGAACTATATAACACTAGAACAAAATAGAAAAAAACTAACATGAATCTGTTTAAGACATGACCAACAAACAATGCATCTGCACTTTATTGAAAAAAAACATAACTGAAAAGAAATATGGCATGGGAACTTATTAGTTGAAAACCACTACTCTACTTTGTACATTTGCAAACTTTTGATCTTCAATTGCACTATTTGAGGTGAATCTCGTTGATAGGGATTGAAAACACCTCTCCATACAACTTTGAGAGCTAGAATGCATTATGTTGTTTGCATTCTATGATAATGTATGGGCCATCCCACATGGAATCAATTTTTTCATGTTTACCAGATCTGCTCTTAAGTTCATCCCATTTAGAAACTAGATCTCCCTCTTTGAATGTTCTTGGGTTTGCTTTTTTGTCAAATTTTCTTTTCATTTGAGCTTTATGAATCTCCAAATTCCTTAATGCCTCTTACCTTATAAATCTTCTAGTTCCATTAGCTTTGTAAGCCTAATTTCCATAGGTTATTCTTCAAGCATATCCAACTCTTTGATCATATTTAAGGTAGGAAACTCAACTGAGATAGGAATTTTAGCCTCTTTACCATATGTTGGAATATAGGGTGAATTACTTGTTTCTCTCTTAGGTGTTATCCTATCAGCCCAAAGGGATAATTTCAATTTATCATGCTAGGTCCTGTGATTGTCTTGGATTGTCTTCTTGATGATCTTGATCAAGTTCTTGTTAGTGGACTCTGCCTGTCCATTTCCTCGAGGGTAATAGTTTGAAGAAGTATTTAGATAAATATTGTTCTTAACTGAACAATTTGAAACTATTAAACCTATGAATGCTAATACATTATAAAAAATAATAGAATTTGGAGTATCAAACCTAGAAACCAAGTCTTGATAAAAATTCAAAACAAAAGTTTCATTTGCATCCTTTAGTGCAACTACTTCAGTCCACTTTGTTAAGTAATATGTAGTTGTAAGTATCCATTTAAGTCCAACACTCAAAGGTGGGTTAATGAGACCAATGAAATCAAGTCCCCAGTTTCCAAAATGCTACTCCACTTGAATTGGATGTAGAGGTAGGGCTGCAATCTTATGCTTTCTTGCAAATACTGGACATTTAGTGCACTTTCTAATCCAAGAATGGGTATATTTACATAAATCAGGCCAATAATACCCAACTCTCATTATTTTCAGAGATGTGGTTCTTGGTGCAAAATGGCCTCTAGAGGGCCCATCATGAAACTTTTTTAGAATTTTCTCAACCTGTTTTGGTTCAACACATCTAAGTAAAACACCATGAAAATATCTTTTGTACAAAATTTCATCAATTACAACATAAGGGATGGCCTGAAGCCTGTAATACCTTCATTTTGACTTGTCCAGACCTTCAAGAAAGTCACCAGTGTGTAAGTAATGGATCATTTTCCGAATCTAATTTGTTGTTGAAGCTGGAACAACTTGTTCTTCATTATTGAGCACTATTTCAAATTGCCGATCAACTGGTTTGTTATTTTCTTCATTACCAACAAGTTTTTCACATAGTCCTTTTCCTCTAACAAGCTTGGTGACTTTAATATCAATATCATACTCCATTGATTTTCTGATCCAACCTATTCTTTTATCATTAATGTCTTTGCTGAGTAGAAAATCTTTGAATGTTGAATGAGCAACTAACAACTATATTTTATTATTTAAAAGCATATGCCATAATTTCTTATGACTTCTTACTACAACTAGCAAATGATTTTCTACAAATGAATATTTGACTTCATAATCATGCAAAAATTGATTAAAGAAAGCCATAGGCTACTCTAATTCGTCTTCATTTTGATGACAAAGCGTGGATGAAATTGTATCAACACTCCCAAATGCATATAATATGAAATATTTATCAAAATTTGGATTAATAAGTGTTGGGGCTGCCGCAAGTGCCTCTTTAATCTCTTCAAAACTCATCTTACCTTCCCTAGTCTAGCTAAAAGGAATGTTCTTTTTCAGCATAGCTATAAGAGGCTACAATAATGCTGCAATGTTAGGAATGAACCTTCTTACAAAATTGATACTACCTAGAAAGCTTTGTAAACCTTTCTTATGTGCAGGCAATGGTAAAACTAAAATAGTTGTGATCCTTTCTAGGTCAATTGTGATACAACCCTTTGAAACAATTTATCCAAGAAGCTTCCCCTCATGGATTGAAAAAATGATTTGCTTTGGGTTAAGTGATACCCTAAATTCTCTGTATCTTTCAAAGATCTTCCTTAAATGAACAAAATGTTTGTTAGCTTTCTTTGAAAATACAATAATATCATCTAAGTACACAAGAAAAAACTTATTAATAAGTCCTTGGAAAGCCATCTCCATTGCTCTCTTGAAGGTTGCCCCTGCATTGGATAATTCAAAGGGCATATTTTTGTAAGCCATGGTACCCTACTTGGTAGTAAAGGCTATTTTGAATTGGTCTTCCTCTTTAACTAGAATCTAGTTATACCTTGAATAAGCATCCAACAATGAGAACCTTTTTGAACCTGAAACAACCTACAAAATATGCTCCATTGAAGGTAGTAGGTAATGATCTTTGAGAGAGGCTCTGTTTAGATCACGAAAATCAACACACAACCTAATCTTACCATTCTTTTTCCTAACAAGTACCAGGTTAGAAACCCAAGATGTATGCTTTATTAGAAAGATAATGCTACCTTCAATTAGTTTGTTTATTTCTATTTTCATGAGATGCTCTATCTTGGGATTTAGAGGCCTCTGCTTCTATGTCACTGGTTTTGCATTAGGCTCCAACTCAATGGTGTGTTGACCTAAATAAAGGTTAAAACCCTTTAAATCTCCATTCTCCCAAGCAAAAATATCATTGAATTCTTGGAAAAGAAAGATAAAATATTTTTTTTCCTCTTTGGTACAAAATTTTCCAAGCTTGAGAAGCTTGTCTCTAAATATTTCAATTGGTTCACATTGTTCCTATTTCACTGTTATGTTGGATTTATCCTTTCTAACTTGATCATCAATGTTAAAAATTGAATCTAAAGTCACCAAACCTTTGGGTAGTTTATTGGACTTTAATTGTAGAATCTGATTATCATATTGCTTCTCAAAATTTTGTTGGTTTCCAGTAGAAAACTTTGCTTCCTCCATCAAAATTTTTATAATCTACTCATCGCTGTCAAAAACCTACCAACTAACATTGTTATCTAGTACAGATGGTCTCACAACCACTTTTACATATTGTTGTACCTCAATATTATGTATATTAGTTGGAATATCAAATTTTGATCCTATGGTAGCAAGCTTATCTTCTTCTTTATTCATACTTCTAGGAATAAACAATAGATTGAAAGCATCAAATTATTCACTTAATTCCCAAGTTTTGTGCTTATACAGCTTAATAAAATCATTTTTTGTTGCATTTGGATTTCTTACCTAATTTGTTATTAGCTCTGAATCACCAAAAGCTTGCAAAATATTTATACCCTTTTTTCTGGCTCACTCTAGGCCATGAATTGGTGCTTCGTACTCAATAGTATTGTTTGAGTAGCTAAAGGAAATGCGAATTGCTAAATAGTACATTTCTCCATCGAGTGACATCAACATAGCTCCTCCACCAACACCCACTTTACTTATTGATCCATCAAAACACATCTTCCAAAGTTTATTACTTTGTTGTTCTGGCTATATTTCATCTTTGACTAGATTTGGAATAATTACATCAGTCTTCTGAATCATATAAATTCCCAAACCTACTTCATCTATGTGACTAAAAGGATCAACCTAATGATTCTCGATTGCCAACTCATCTAAATTATATCAGGTATGCCCTCAATAGGTACATTGGGGTCTAGGGTCATGGTTTGATCCTCCTGCTCATGGATAGCTAGGTTTGCATTTATAGGTTTGCAACATAAGGCTCAATATGGTCTTTAGTTAGTGGTTTTGACTTTAAGGTCACTCTAGTGCCATATCTAGTTCTGAAAAAAATATGTGACCAATCTAATGATAAATACCCACCTAACTTTGTAGTAAAATATCTAGAAAGGAAAATGGCAAAGAAAGGTGGAAAATCAATGACATAAATATCTTGTGGGATTGAGAAGTTTGGAAAAGGATGTAAGGTAAGGGGAAAAATTTTAATCACTCCAACAGACTTAATGGCTGTGCCATCTAATTGGACTACCTCCTTTGACAATGGCTCATAAATCAATCCCAACTTATCCACTAGCTGTTTAGGCATAACAAAGATGCTTGCTCCTAAGTCAACCATGCAATTATTCATTATATTATCACCAATAATCAGACTTACATAAAACAAAGGTAGATTTACCTCTTAGGCTAGCTGCTCACTCTTGCTTTTATAATTGTTTGTAAGAACCCTAGGTTTCTCTTTAGTAGACTCATCAGAAATTGAAATCCTAGCTAAAGCCTCTTGTAGTAAATCATTTTTCCTAGGAATGTCCAATGCATCCAACATGGAATAACTGTGACTTTTCTCATATGATCAACAATATTAAATGCTAGAGTACTAACCCTTTTCTATACTTTGGGAACAATAGATTCAGTTTGTGCTAGTAACGATTGTGATTGAGTCTTTGGTTTTTCTTTAGCAGCTACAACTTGTCCTCTTGGTAAAATTTGAATATTCTGAGTTGTAGAAGGATGAACATAACCCTATTGGGCTGTAGAAGTCTAATTTTTCTCCTTACCAGCTTCTTGTTGGTCTTTATCTACTTGCTATTCTTTAGAAACAACTTGCTGTCTTAGATCAACAACCCTTTTCTTTAACCTTGTATTAGCTGAAATGGAGGTAGATGACTAGTTCTATCCTTGAACATGATTACTCCACAAAATTCATTACCTTTTCTAGTTCATCATGACAACATCAAGATCATTATGCTGCATTTGAAGCTCTTGCTGATCATTATTCTCTTTTGTTGTATTTTTAGAAGCAACATAATTACTCTTCACCATAAGAGCTTGATTGACCACTCCATTCATGCAAGTTGCTTGGTTATGAGGCTGATTACATGGATAACACCACACATAATCTTGTGCCAATTTTTTTTGCACAGTTACAGTCTCTTTTGAAGAGTTAGCAACATTTTGATTATATGGATGATTAAGCCTAACATTAAAATTTCTCCTCTATCCTTAATAATCAGCCTGATAAGGTGGTCTATCTCCCTAAAATGGTGCTTGGTAAGGTCTAAAAGTATGACCTTGTTAATTCTTGAGGCTCACAAAGTCATTGCTAATAGTTTGCAACAATTTGGCCATTTGTTGTTGGGTACCTCTAAGCTCTTGCAAGTCTGAATTTGCTAGAACAATGCTATTTTGAACAACCACTTGAAAGCTTAAGGATGAAACAATAGGTAATGGGGAAATAGGAGGTATATGGATAGAAATTAATGACTGTATATTAGGAAAAATAGGCATAGGAGGCCTGGGTGCAATTTTACTGGCCCGAATAAGGTTATTTTCAACTCTAATAGCTATATCAAATGCTACATGTAATGTAAATCCACCCATAGATTGGATCATTACATCAATATCACTATTTAATGCTATAAGATAGTACAAAAAAGCATGATTAGGTGAAGGTATTACTGTTGCTAGGATTTTGTTCTAGGTTCTTTGAAACTAGAAATTGAAATCAATCATCTACTTATGTGGAGCTCTTTTAATGGTTGTCATTTGTTCAATAAGGGAAAGATGATCTGACTTGTCTGAAAACTGCCTATTCAAGGCACCCCCTAAGGCATCCCATGGTGCAATGGAATTAATAGAAAACCTATGAACCATTGGTGTGCTTTTCCTTTTAATGATGCTGCAAGAAGTCTTAATGCCACATTTTCTTGTGTTACATGATGAATTCCACAAAGTGAAGCTACATTGCTTATGTGCTCAACTGGTGTAGTCTGATCTTCACTAGTGAAAATAGGTAGATTTTTGAGTGCAACAATTGGTATTCCATCGTGTTGCAGTAGATTCAATGGGATGCCTCCATTGAATGGTACAAATGCATGTGCTCTGGCCATCAGAGCTGCTTTAACTCTTGGGTTTGGTACTTGAAGTATCAATATAGGACGTGCTGGAAATATAGGTACAAAACCTACAAATCTGAGACTAGGAGGTGTAGAATGAGATCTGGTATTGAACATGATCTCGATCTCCTTAATCTCCTTACTATTCTACCTCTTCTCTTGGGTGATGAAAGTTTTAGGTATTCAAAGGGATCAACACTTCCTCTTGTCTGAATTCTTCTCATGTGCTGCTTGATACTGAATCTGTACTAAAACCAAAAAAAATGGAGTCTCTAAGTATAAAATTAAACCTCTGACAAGTAAAAAAATGCTATATATACCATGTTGTGCAGTTTTTGCACACACACCCCACTTGGAGTAGGGACCCTCTTTTCTGGTGTCTTTGACCTTTGGTTTTAGGGGACTTATCTTTTTAGGGTCTTGGTGTGTTGATCTTGCTGGATTTGACCTTGCCTTGAGGTTTGAATTGATTGAAATTGAGTCCTAAGCAAACTCCAGGTTTTCACCTGACCCCGGGATTTTCCAGCTCTGGCGGATTTTCCCGGGCTTGGCCCTTTGTCTGTATCTGGCCGGATTCTCCAAATCCAGGTTTCTGCTTGATCCTAGGATTTTCCGTTCCGGGAGGATTTTCCTGGACTTGGCCAAAATCCCGATCTTCGTTATTTTACCGGTTTCTGCATTTCCGCGAAATTCTTGTCCATTCGGATTTTCGCGTATTCCCAAATTTTCTAAAATTCGGTTTTGGGCTCAAGTTTACGGATTTGTCAGAAATGTCTTATCGTGCATTAATGACTAAGGTACCTTCACTCAGATGGGTATATGGGCGGATTTAGGGCACTTTGAGCATCATTCTAACTTTGTTCACTCATCTGCTTTTGCTTTGGCGATTAGAAATTCTCATTTGCGCCTTGAAGATTGATTTGAGTCGTTTGAGTGTGAATTGATTGGAGTGCTGCTGGCTAAAGTTCTCATTGCTTGAACGCGCTGGCTTCTTGGTTTCCTCCTCGCGCCTGAATTCTGTCCACTTTGATCCATGGTAGGTGGTCGATGACTCCTCTTGTTTGTTTACGCCACGATTGGGTTCTTCTGTTTTTAATGTTGATCATTTGGGCCGGCCTTTACCGGGTCTTGATTCCGCATTTATTGAGTCCGGGCTTGACCTATTTTTGTTGTAGAACCCTATTCCCCATGCCCTATGAGCTCTATTTATCCATTGGATTGTGTATGTATCCTTTAGATGAGGTTCTAGGTTAGATTGCTTGCCCTTTTTAGTGCAAAATTTTCTATCGGCGAAGTTAGGGTTTTCTTGGTGTTCAACCCAAAATGGCAGATTTGGGATGGTTTGTCCATCTTGTCCTTATATCACGCTGGCTTCATCCTGTGAAGATTCAGATGCCTTAGGTGAATCCTTAGTCGATATTTTGAACCTTAAGGTTTCCCCTGGTTTTAATGGCGGGTGGGTTATTCGTCCAGATTAGGGCATCATCGTTTTGGCATGGGAATTTGTCCTTTGCAAGCTTCTGAGTCTTTGGGATCCTTTGCGCTCTGAATTTTGTTGATTGTCGTTGGTTTTGAGACCATTAGAGCTCAGGTGGAGGAGATCCCGTGATCATTTGGCCTTTGATTCGCATTTCATCATTTATCGGGTTTCCGAGGTCGTCGCAGAATTTCCTCGCTTCCGGATTTTCCCGGTTTGGGCTTATTCTGTGGGCCGGGGTAATTTCCGGAGCATTTTGAGCTGTCCGCAAAAATCTGTCCCATCAGGATTTCTCTGATTTTCCTGCCTGGCTTCGTCCTGATTGATGTTTCGATGATAGGATTAATGAAATGATTGTTAAATGCTTATTTCTTATTGCCAATGAGTGAATTCCATGATTATCTTTTGATCTTTCATCTGTACTAACGATCCATTTGAATAATGATGCTTTGGTGACAGGAATCCATTTGGGTCGGATTTCTCTAAAATTCTGCCCTGACTGGATTTTCTCGGATTGCGATATTTTCCCGGACTGCTTTGTTTTTCCAGATCTTCAAAGGATTGGCAGTAGTGATGGATTTTAGTTGATTTATATGATTTATGCTAACCTTTTGGATTGAAATATGAACAACAATTGAATACTAATGATGATATTTGGATGTGCAGGCCGAATCAAGTAAAGCTATTGCTAGGAAGTCTAAGGGTGGCACAAGAGGGTCATCCATCTCTGAGGCAGAACGGTTATGATTAGATATGAAGAGTCAACTCCCCGAGAGCAAGGTGTCTTCTGTGTGGGCCGAAGTATCTGATACCAATGTTGGGGCCTGGAGATATGAGGAGTTCAAGCAGCGGACAACTGAGAAGGATCTGTCAGCCCTGAGGCAGGGAATGATGAACTCCAGACTGGTGCATGTGGCAGGCTTCCCTCTGCCAGTCCAGTGCTATGAGCTAATTCTCGAGTGCGCTAGACGGTATGACTTCAATACACAGAGGGTGGTTAGCACCGAGGGAAGGGTCTTGGCCAACTTCAGTCTAGCCTATATTGCACAAGCCTTCAGCATGCCTGACTTACCTTCTGTGTGTGCTCTGAACATAGAAATAGCGAAGACATATTATGAAAATGAGCCCATCAAGGCTTAGCAGATAGTCAACTCCTGGTTAGAGAAGCCAAAATCCCATCATTCCAAGTTGCCCAAATAGTTGCACAGGGTTAAGTTCAGATCATATGTATATGATGCCATCACATTTCTAAGCAGGGTGGCAGGATTGAAAAGTGTAGGGGTGTTGGAAAGCTGGATGGTCCACGTAATTACCAAGATTGGACAAGGGACCAATTATCACTGGGCATGGCTCATCAGTGCAAAAATTGATAGGCAGTTAAGGAATGTCCTAGAAATAAAGAAGTTCACCATGTCCTCATATGTGGTGTATATACTAGCCATATCTTACCCATACAAGGGTCTGAATTCAAAGGGGATGCTTGGACAGGATATAATCTACGAGGTCTATCCAGAATTGCATCTCAGGCACACGGATTACAAAAGGGCTAACGATGTGTTCACAATGCATATCACCCGGATGCTACAGAATGCTGAGCACATGAGATTGTCCGACGGAGCCAAGGGGCTAGTAAAGAACTATGGAGCCTGGTTGCCCCTTACATGTTGCCTCGGTACCCTACTGATCGCCTTGTTTTGTTGGAGGTTGTGAGGCAGATCTGCGAATTTGATGCCGTTGTGAAAAGGGAAAAGCACAAGACAGGCTTTGGTGGAGACTTCCCTCTCGAGATTGGTGTGGCAGAAATGTGCCCCTCTATTCAATCAACCCATACTGCAGGGGAAGAGCTGGCAGCATATGGTTTCTCCTTCCACTCCAAAAGGATGAACTTTGACATAACTGGAGAAGCACAGAAGAAGGATACTAGGGAGTACAGGCATAAGGATGACCTAGAGGATTATTGGGTCAATATCAAGGACGACCTCGAGGCAAGAAAGAAGAGATACTTTAGACTCCCTATGGATGCAGTAAGGCAGTACAATGTCAAGTTGATCCCAGATCAACTGGAGGATGATGAAAATTTGATACAGGACCATGCCTATGAAGCAGTGAAAGACAAGCCAGCCGGGGATATTAACTGAAATGAGGACGAGGTTACAGAATTGGAGGACCTAATGGCCCCTGTAATGAAATTCACTCTTTCTTGGGTAAAACATAAAATCTGGGAGCTGGAAAATGCGAAGGTAACTTGCACCTTCAACTTGATGGGAGACCTCAATCCCATGTCAACTTCTGAGGAATCCGGGGAGGATGACCCCAAAGGGAAAACAGTGAAGAGCTCCCCTTTCAAGATCAAGGTCAGAGGTCATAAGAAAGGAGAACCCGAAGTGAAAAGGAAGTCGAAGGGAAAGAGAAGGTGGAAGACCTTAACGCTTAGCAAGTCCTCTGATGAGGAAGAGTCTGGAAAAGCTGAAGAGGAGGATGTTCCTCCACCACCAAAGAAAACCAGAACAACTAGGACCTCGAAGAAGAAGGGTCAAGAGGCATCAAAGGATGCGCCTCCTATTGTTGATGTGGTAAGCTGAGGAGGGGAGAAAACAAAAGTCTATACGAGGAAATCAAGAACTCCCTCTCTAAAGGATACTGTGCAGAAGAAGGATTCTCCCCCAGGGCTACCAGTTGAGGAGCCATCTAAGTCTGTTTCCCCTCCTCCGAGCATACTTGAACCAGAAAATCCTGAAGGACAGGAAACTAGCGGAGAAGCAGAACCATTCAAGGAGGGGAATCTCTTTAGTGAAGCAACAGAGCTGGAGGTGGAAGAGGAGGAACGACATACTTCTCCTTTGGTACAATATGAAGACTCCCCGAAAAGTGACAAAGGCCGTAGATCGCTTGAGTTGGAGGAAAATATCCCTGCTAGGACCCCATCACTAGTGCATCCAGAGGTAGAACTTGAGGAAATTGATCAAGGTGAGCAGCTTTCGGAGAAGGAGGATGATAAGGCAACTACAAAAGAAGAGAAACCGACAGAAGAACCGGAAGAAATTATGATGGAAGAAATCCGGATTGACCCTGCAGCCCCGGATTGGCTAGAGAAGGAGCTTGCAAGGAAAAAACAAGTGATTATTGAGGATACCCCCTTATACTAGGATGAAATGCTGTCGAAGATCGGTAAAGGAAAGAAAAAGAAAGTAGCAAAGGTGATCTCAAGGGTGGAAAGAGATGAAACGCATAACAGGGTTGTCCATATTGCCACTCCTGCCACGGATAAAACAAGAGAAGGAGTCACTGGTCAAGACTACAATATTCAGACTATCAACCTTGGACCGGCTTCCATGGAACAGGATATAGAAGAATTTGAAGGGTCCAGCACAGTAATTGTGGGTAGGTTGAGGAAGGAAACTCAAACCAAACATGAGCTAAGGAGAGAGAATGAGAGACTGAAGAAATGTTTGGAGGAAGTGATGAAACCCTTGCAGTCACTCCATCCTTCTTCATCTGCTACTCCCGATTTTCTGCCCAAGGAAACCATCTTCGGAATTGAGAAATTAAAAGCCTCAGCTCAAGCTGCAATAGACTAGCTGGCGAGTGTGCAAACGAAAGGAGATGATACCATGAAGGAAATTATGTCCGTTGGGAAGGACACAGTCTAGGCCAAAGAGCTATTGGAGCATGTACTGTCACAGGATAAGGAAGACATGGATCTTTTGCTGTAGAAATCGAGGGTCATCATAGGACGTGGCAAAGAGCAACTGGCTAAGGATGGTATCCTTCCCTCCTCCAAATTGGATGAACCTTGGGAGTGGTTTGAGGCTCTGCAAATTAGGCAGAAGGCTCTGAAGAAGATACAAAAATGAAGGAAATCAATTGACAGTGAGCTTACTACAGTATATGACGGATGCATCGCCTTCTTTGAGATAATGATAGGTAGGAAGAAAATAGCTCCTAAATATCTGAGCTTGGAACAACTGAAGGAATGGTGGCATGAAGTTTATGCCCCAGATGTAGAAGGAGTTGTCACTGGCCAGCAGCTTGATGATGCAGCCACCTACATGGTAGTGATGGACAAGTATATGGCCAACAGGGAAGATTGGAACAAAACTGTTGAGCGGTCCAAGGAAGAAATCGACTCAATTAAATGCCGACTTAAGATTTTTCCTTTACCACCTGTTGCTGAGTTGGACGGAATGTTTTTGAGGGTGCAGGGTTCGTTGGGGAAGAAAGGATAAGGGAAGAAGCGGTTGATGCTTATTTTGAGATTTGTGCTTCCCTATTATCATGGGGCATGCATTGAATGAGACTGCATTGAAGATTGTGTCAAGGCCGACCTGGATGATGGCATTTAATGTGTGCCTTAGTTTGTTTTTCCTTGACCGACCTATTTTGGCAGTTTTTATTATTTTGTAAAATGTTTGGCTAGGCCGACATTCCTTGGGACTTGCTATTAAAGGGCATTCTTGCCTCATTGTAAAGGGTTAGACATTAGCTAGACAGTAATAGAGAAGTGAGAGCAATAGTTAGAGCATTTTCCTTATAAGTAATATTCAGTTTCTTGAAGCAAATTCTGTATCAGAACAGTTGAATTGTTGCAGCATTTTGGTAATTAATACAATTGAAGACATTATGGTTTTCCTGGTGAAATCTCTTGTGTTATTTCATCTTGCGTGGTTCTTTTGTTCTATCTTTCAAATTGCTTGGAAATCTAGGGTTTAGTATTCCGAAATAAATCACTTTCAGTTGGATGCATGATGTTTATGATTTCATATTTGGAATGTTTGTAGCTATCTCTGGTGTATACTCCCAGTAACTATCTGATTGTAGTAGGCTGGTGAAGTCAACCTGGACCATATATTTAATGTGCTTAAGTTCGATTGTAGATGAATGTCTATGATTTGAAAATTTAAATACCTCATAAGATTGCACCGTTCTTGTAAGATTGCATTGTGGGTTGATCAAGAACTGGTTATTTGAGATAGGTCCATTCCAAATATCTGTTGTTTACATTGTTCATTCTAGGAGTAGTTTAGATTCTATTATATCCTCGCACCCTTATCTTTTGCTATTTCTTTATCATTTGGTTAGATTTAGGATTAAAGATCATCATATTGCAAGATCTGATAAACAGGAAGATAGAGTTTGCTTGTAGTAAGGTCTGATTGTGATTACCAGCATTTCACATTTTATCTGAGTTGTTGTATGCATTGTTATGACCTAACACCCGAGAGACCTTGGGGTGATTTTCAATAATTTATTGTTGAGGATTACCTTTCAAGAGAGATAGAATATTGTATTCTATCTGAGTTGTTTCTGTGCAGAAAACACCATCAACAGATTGGCGCTAGAAGGAGGGCCTGAATGAGCACACTGGATCGTTTCTTGAACACAATCTCTCCAGAGAGATATAGGAGAAATACTAGATCTACCATAGGGGAGGAAGATTTAGAAGAGCTATAGTTCCCCACTAGGTCAAGAAGGACCCGAGAAAGGGGAGAATCATCACCCATCCCTTCACCAACATCATCCATATCTTCACATCTTGAAGCTGAGGCTATACCCATCCCTGAAGAGGTTCCCATTCAACAACATCAGCCTGTGATTAATCAACCACCGCCGCCACCCCCACTCTTACCAATGGCTTTCCTCGCCAATAATCCATCACCTTTGTTCTTCCAGGCTTACAATGTAATGCCCAAAAACCTTGAGCATTTCTGTTCAAAATTCCATACAAATGACCCAAATAGGACTGCGGAAGAACACATAAAATTTTCCAAACCTGTCTCAAAGATAGAGGGATTGTTCATGCGGATGTTGCCTGTAGGTTGTTTCCTTATTCGCTAGGAGAAGAAGCCTTTTACTGGTACAACCATCTCCCTGCCGGTTCAATTCTTAATTGGAATGATCTTGAAAAGGCCTTTTTATAGAAATTTAGAATTCCCATCAGTGCTAATGAGTTATACCTGCAGTTCATCAAGGCTAAGAGAGAGGTTAATGAACCAATAACCAGTTTCAATAATAGGTTCCACCGTGCATTCACCAGATTACAAGACCCATATGTTCTGGATGATATTACTGCCCTGGGAGTCTATTATGAAGCTTTGGATAGCCTAACAACAACCTTTTTGAAATGGAGACCCAACCCTCCAAGTACCTTGACTGATGCTTATACAGAGGCTGTCAAGCTTAGTACGGATCTGAGACAACACCTGACTAGGCCATTACCTTCTCTGGGACCAGTTGCACATCCCAACCAGATTCAGGCAGTAAATCAGGCTCTCACCAATCATACCCCAATCATGAATCCAGTCCCTCAATTACCTATGGTACCACACCCTGGTCACCCCATGAGCCAGGTCTCCCCTATGACAAACTTCCCTCAACAACAGATTAATCAGCCTATGTACCCGTCACAACCAAATAGCTTCCCTGCTTATTTGCAGAATTCTGAGGTGTTGCATCAGTCTCTGGGATCTGCTACAATGCCTGTCCCTCCTCAGAGTAACCCAAATCAACATCCTTATCAGGATCCAAATAGGGAAAGGATTGATGAAATGGCTGAACAGATAAAGAAGCTAAATCTAGAAGTGACTTACTTAAGAAACCATAACAACCAGTTACAAGCTGCCTAGAAGGGAATGCAATCTAATCAGAACAGAGAGTTTTCACAAGGACAGAATTTTGACAGGGGACAACGTAATGACAGACGATTTTATAATGACAGGGGGTATAATCAGGATAGGGGCTACAACAATGATAGAGGTTTCAATAATGATAGGAGGCAAAACTCTGATAGAGGCCAAGGTAGTGGATCGAGATTTGATAAAAGGCCATCACAAGGACATAACAAAACTTGGAATATAGGGCCCAATAATGGAGGAGTCCCCACTCCATTAGATCAACCTGCTAATCAGATTGTTAATCAATCTGCAAACTAGCCAGTCAGTCAAGATAAACCTCCTACTGGTGTGTATCTGGCAGAAGCAGCCCTATCAGGATGGTGCAGATTCCATAAGACAAGCCAACATTCAGAATTGGAATGTCCAGAGTTCCAAACTACTGCCTTTATTTTTCAGTATGAGGTAGAGAACAATGTGAATGGACAGGAGATTGTTCCTTCTAACTCTTATGATTCTCCTGTGCTGGTATTAAATCATGCTCCTTTTCCAGCCAGCAAGGAAAATGTACCAGAAGAATCTGATTCCCAGGAAGATGAAACAGATCAGATTTGTAATGGAGATGAAGTAGCTCAGTTGTTTAATGAAGATACGATGAATGACAATGGCCCCCTCGATCAAGAGGAAGCTTATGTTGAAGAAGTATAGATGTTTTAGAGAAAAGGATTGAGAGATATGCCTCATAGACGTCCACAACCTGGGGGACCTTTTACCACTTCCATTCCTCCCAACAACTTCAGTACTCCTCCAGATCCTAATGCCAGTAACAACCCGTCTTATCCACATGTCTCCAAGCAGTACCTTTCGAAGGACAGACAAGCTCAAACTGAACCACAGAAGGAAAAGGCTGTTCAAGTAAGCAAAGATAAGGCAGAAGAACCTTCTAAGGAAGTCTCTACTGATATGAGTGAGGAGCAGATGGCTTCATATGTTGCAGAGGAGTTTAACAAACTAAAGGTAAATCTTTCTACATTTGAGTTGTTAAGGTTCCCTGCAATTAGGAAGGCTGTCTTAGGTACCTATGATGCAAATTCAAAGTTATTGGATAAGTCTTCTGGTGAGCATGTCGGCCAGACTTCCAGTTCTCAGCCCATAAGGACACAAGACCAGGCACAAAATCGGACCAACCCGCCCCCTGGAGATAAGGGAAAGGAAAAGGACAAGACTCAAGTGGCCCAGGTGGATACTCAGCCCACTTTGTTTCAAGGAAAGACAGAAACCCCACCATTTCTGATCTCTGTTTGAATATTCAGTAAGAATCTACATAATTGTTTGTTAGATTCTAGTGCTTCCACCAATGTGATGCCATTTGGAGTTTGTAGAGCTCCAGGGATTACACCTGCTGATTCCCAGAAGAAGGTGACTCAGTTGGACAGAACCGAAGTAAGTGTGGTAGGGGAAATTAACATGATTCACATGCAGATAGCTTCAGATCCCAGAATTCAACAAGTTATCAATATTCAGGTAGCTGATATGCCTGATGCATATGGTTTGATTCTAGGAAGGGATTTCACCAAGGCTTTGAATGGATATGTGTCTACTGACCACTCTCACATGTGGCTTCCATGGAAAGGAGTGCCTAATCAGATTAGAATTGAGAGAGAGCCTAGAATGAAGTACATGATAACGAAATACCAAAAGACTTCAGCAGAAGTCCTCATATCAGAAGTTGGAATGGGAAATTACATGCTATCAACACAATATGAAGATTCAGACTCAGAGGAAGTGTTGATGCTACACTTGATGCCTACGAATGTTGAGACAGGGTCAAGCCATGTTGAAGTCTTGACATAATCAGTTGAAGAGGAAGAAGAATCTGAGGACAGCCAGATCGGCCTATTAGACAGTTTTCAGGAATTCATTAAGCAGTGTATGGAGAACCAGACTCACCTAGGAAAGATGACAAGATTTAAGGAATGACTCTTACCGAATTGGTGTAGAGTCCATAATGCTTCCCATTCAGAGTTGGAGTGTTGTTTGTGCCAGACAACAGTAGAACAAGTGCAGAGATGTCTAAGTCCAGCTTAGGTTGCGAGGGAAAAGATGGATAATCCGCAAGAAAAATATCAAGAAGAACCTCCTGTAGCAACCGAAGAGTCTTCCAATGCTGGGAAGCTAAAGGATATGACAAAGAAGAATACCCTTGTAGAATGCTGGACTCTCAAATTTGACAGATCTAAGTCCAAGCATGGAGCTGGAGCGGGGTTTGAGCTGATCAGTCCAAAAGGTAAAAACTTCTTTGCAGCCCATAGGCTCCAATTTCATTGCACAAATAATGTAGCAGAATATGAAGCATTAATTCATGGGCTTCTCATGGCCCTTAAGAAAAGGGTTAAGATTCTGCAAGTATTTGGAGATTTAGAGTTAGTAGTCAAACAAGTAAGAAAGCAGTATTCATGCCATGATAGGAGAATGACCAACTACAGACATAGAGTGTGGGACCTCATTGAGGGATTTGACGCTTTTAATATCCAACTGATCCCACGGAAGATGAATCCAACTACTGATTCTCTGGCTCAAGCAGCTAGCACTCTGCAGCCTCTATCTCTGTCAGGATTGAAGAAGTTTACTGTTGAATTGACTCCTGTACCATCAGTCCCAGATAATGTGACTAACTTTTAGGTGTTTGAGGATGATAAACATATTCTTGACTTCATCACAAATACAGATGTTTTTGCTTCACAGATCATTGATGAAACAGAGCCTTAGGAAGCAGAGTTAGATCTAGAGGGTGTGCTGAATCTGAAGTCCAATACTATTCCCAGGTGGATGGTGCAGTTGGAATGAATTTTCGATATGGATAAGATTAGGGGTCAGGAACAAGAGTCAAAGGAGTCCATCAATGGACAGTGTGACACTCACAATGTGGGAACTGAGGATAATATTAAGAATATTTTCATTGGCAAGGTATGCACTCCAGAAGAAAGACACGGTATAATCAAAGCCCTACACGACTTTCCAGATATAGTAGCCTGGAGTTATGAGGACTTGAAGACCTATGATACATCCATCATAATTCATACTATACCCCTGAAGCCAGATGCCAAGCCTTTCAAACAGAGACAGAGACCTATCAATGCATTACTGGAACCACTAATATAGAAGGAAGTCTAGAAATTGCTGTCTGCCAGAATCATATTCCCTGTTAGGCATTCAACATGGGTGGCAAACCTGGTTCCAGTAAGAAAAAAGAATAGAGAAATTAGGCTCTGCGTTGATTTTAGAAATATGAACAGATCATCAGAAAAAGATAACTATCCAGTTCCCTCTTTGGACAAGGTGCTTCAAGTGGTTAATGGTTCTCAGATAATGTCCTTCTTGAACGGCTATTCAGGATACAATCAAGTGATGGTCCAGTATGAGGACAGACACAAGACAACTTTCACAACTAAGTGGGGTACCTTTTCCTACAGGAGGATGCCATTTGGACTCATCAATGCTGGAGCTACATTCCAAAGGGCTATGGACATCGCCTTTAAGGATATTATAGGGAAATGCATCATCATTTACATGGATGACCTAACTATTTTCTCCAAAAACAAAGGGGATCATATCTCAGATCTACACAAAGTGTTCCAAAAATACAGATAATTTGGCATAACCTTGAATCCCAAGAAGTGTATCTTCAGGGTAACAGAAGGAAAGCTGTTAGGGCATGTGATATCAGAGAAAGGAATTGCTATAGATCCGGAGAGAGTGGAGGCCATTCTGAAAATTCAGCCGCCTGCCAGCAAAAAGGAGATGAAGTCCTTCTTTGGTAAGATTAATTTTGTCAGAAAATTCATCACTGGATTTGTTAAAATTGTGAAACCATTAAATGCCATGTTGAAACAAGATGCCAAGATCGAATGGACTATAGAAGCGAAGGAGGCCTTTGCAGAGATTAAGAGAGCCATTTTTGATGCTCCAGTATTGGTGAGCCCAGATTATAGCAAACCCTTTTATATCTATTCCTTTGCTTCAGACCATTCATGTGCTGGAATGCTGACTCAAAAGTCTGACGAGGGGAATGAGCATCCCATTACTTTCATGAGTGCACCATTAAAGGATGCCGAGTTGAAATACCCAAGTGTGGAAAAACAAGCATATGCCCTTGTTCGAGCAGTAAAGAAATTTAGGCATTATATCCTCCGAAATAAGGTGTTTACAATTGTTCATGATTTCGCAGTTAAGTTACTCCTGATGCAGAATGAATTAGGGGAGCGCAGAGCTAAATGGGTGACCATGTTACAAGAGTATGATATTGAGATCCAGCCTATGAAGCTGGTAAGAGGGCAAGGACTCACCCAGACTATGGCAGAGATAGGCCCTGAATTATCTGTTCAGAACTATAATGTTGAAGAGGTTTCCCCAGATGGCTAGTATGACGATATAGTGTATTACCTGTTGAATCAACGACCTCCAGTTCACCTTAATGCAGTACAGAGGCAAGCCTTAAGGTTGAAAAGTGACGGTTTCATGTTGAAAGGAGCTGTTTTGTATAAGAAGAATCATGAAGGTATTTATTTAAGGTGTCTTGGGAAACTGTAGGCTGAGAGAGTGATAAACGAGTTCCATGAGAAGTAGGGTATTGGTCATGGTTCAGCTATTGCTACTGCAAATCAGATTTTGAGGGCAGGGTATTACTGGCCTACATTGTTCAAGGATGTTCATCAACATGTACGGACCTGTCACACTTGCCAGACTGCAGCAACAAGAGAAAGGTGTGCAGCACTCCCGCTCCAATTGGTCACTGAGGTAAGACCTTTTGCTCAATGGGGTATGGATTTCATAGGCCCCATCAACCCACCATCTTCTGTGGGACACAGGTACATTCTCACTATCACTGATTACTTTACAAGGTGGACTGAGGCTTTTGCTTGTAGACAATGCACATCAGATGTGGTAATTGATTTCTTAGAGTCATCCATTCTTAATCAGTTTGGATGTCCTATTGCTGTTGTTTGTGATAATGGTCCTACCTTTGCATCTTTGAAATTCTCAAACTAGGCTTTTGATCATGGCATAATTGTGAAGTTTGCTTCTAATTATTACCCCCAGGGAAATGGCTTAGCAGAGTCCTCTAATAAGAACCTGTTGACTGTCATCCGTAAGCTATTAGAGAGGAACCCAAAGGACTGGCACACCCAGCTTCAGTTTACCCTTTGGGCAGATCATACCAGGCTTAAGTCCTCCATTGGTACATCTCCTTATCATTTAGTGTACGGTCTGGAACTAGTTTTCCCTATCCAACTAAAGATCCCAACTCTACAGTTTATAAATTAGTTTTATGATGAAGGGGACAGAAGGGAGGCTAGGTTAACAGAATTATTGTACCTTGAGGAAAAACGAGACAATGCCTTGGAGAATTTTGCCAAACATCAGGGGGTAGTCAAGAGGTGGTTTGATAGGAGAGCTAAAGTCAAAGCCTTTAGGATTTCTGACCTTGTCCTATATTGGGATAAACCTCATGATCAGAAAGGGAACCATGGAAAGTTCGATAAACTGTGGCTTGGCCCATATCAGATTGCTGAAATACTTGGAGATAATGCCTTCCCCCTGAGGACTCTCACGGGAGAGGATATCCCACTACCTGTCAATGGGCAGTACTTAAAACATTATTTCCAGTCCTGAGCTGTTTGCAGCTCCCTGCTCTGTACATAGTTAGTTTAGGTTGCTTTGCTTGTTGCTTTGGTTAGAATAGGTTTCCCTTTTGGTTTGCTTGCTTTGCTTTGGTTAGGGTAGGTTTTCTTTGGTTTTTTTTGGTTTGTGTTGCTCTTGTTCTTGGTTCCTTTCCTTTTGGAGATCTTTGGGTGCATCTATATGGCAATGATGATAAAGCAGGTCTGATGTTCTTAGTATTTCCCTTACAAACTCTAATCATCCTTCCAGGACACCCTGGTATGAACTCTTTACCTTCTATCATTTCTCCTTACGCTGAGGCAAAGGTTTTCCAGTTAGTCTGAACAAGAATATATGGGGGTCTTATACTTTTAATCTTTAATATACCTGAAGTTGTAAAAGATCCTTATAAGGTCTGAACAAGTGAAAAATCCTTTTCTGCTCTAGTGCCACTATGGTTCTCAGCCCTGAGTGTGGACTTCACTGTTCACAGGTTGAAGAAAATGAGTGAAAAGAAAAGAAATATCAAAAAAAAAAAAAGAGAGAAAAATATGAAAGTCAAAAAATTTGAATTCAACTTATCAGGGGGATCTGAATATCTCTACTGGGGCTATAGACGCCTAGCTGGCAGTAGAGCTATGTTCAGGAGGATCACATCGATAACCTCATCGAGGCTATGGATGCCTAACTGGCAGCGAGACTCTATCCAGGTTACTTTTAGAGTATGAATCTTTACGTAGCCTGTTCATACCAAGTCTGGTTCTTCTTGCAACTAAGGGTAGGTAATAAATGCATTTGCACACACTTAGACCTGGGTATAGGAATGTTTGAATGATTGGGAGTTTCTTTGTTTTAACTTAGGGTGGTGGCTAGGTATCTGAGTTGAAACCATGAGTTCTGGATTCTTGATTCTAGTTTGTCATCGAAATGCTTAGGAGCATTTCCCCAGCAGAGTCGCCATTTGTTGTGCAGTTTTTGCACACACGCCCCACTTGGAGTAGGGACCCTCTTTTTTGGTGTCTTTGACCTTTGGTTTTAGGGGACTTATCTTTTTAGGGTCTTGTCGTGTTGATCTTGCTGGCTTTGACCTTGCCTTGAGGTTTGAATTGATTGAAATTGAGTCCTAAGCAAACTCCAGGTTTTCACCTGACCCCGGGATTTTCCAGCTCTGGCGGATTTTCCCGGGCTTGGCCCTTTGTCTGTATTTGGCCGGATTCTCTAAATCCAGATTTCTGCTTGATCTCGGGATTTTCCGTTCTGGGTGGATTTTCCCAGACTTGGCCAAAATCCTGATCTTCGTTATTTTACCGGTTTCTGCATTTCTGCGAAATTCCTGTCCATTCATATTTCTGCGTATTCCTAGATTTTTTGAAATTCTATTTTGGGCTCGGGTTTTTGGATTTGTCAGAAATGTCTTATCGCGCATTAATGACTAAGGTACCTTCACTTAGATGGGTATATGGGCGGATTTAGGGCACTTTGAGCATCATTCTAACTTTGTTCACTCATCTGCTTTTGCTTTGGCGATTAGAAATTCTCATTTGCGCCTTGAAGATTGATTTGAGTTGTTTGAGTGGATTGATTGGAGTGCTGCTGGCTAAAGTTCTCATTGCTTGAACGCGCTTGCTTTTTGGTTTCCTCCTCGCGCCTGAATTCTGTCCACTTTGATCCATGGTAGGTGGTCGATGACTCCTCTTGTTTTTTTACGCCACAATTGGGTTCTTCTATTTTTAATGTTGATCATTTGGGCCGGCCTTTACCGGGTCTTGATTCCACGTTTATTGAGTCTGGGCTTGACCTGTTTTTGTTGTAGAACCCTATTCCCCATGCCCTATGAGCTCTATTTATCCATTGGATGGCGTATGTATCCTTTAGACGAGGTTCTAGGTTAGATTGCTTGCCCTTTTTAGTGCGAAATTTGCTATCGGCGAAGTTAGGGTTTTCTTGGTGCTCGGCCCAGAATGGCAGATTTGGGATGGTTTGTCCATCTTGTCCTTGTATCATGCTGGCTTCATCCTATGAAGATTCAGATGCCTTAGGTGAATCCTTAGTCGATATTTTGAACCTTAAGGTTTCCCCTGGTTTTAATGGCGGGTGGGTTATTCGTCCAGATTAGGGCATCGTCGTTTTGGCATGGGAATTTGTCCTTTGCAAGCTTCTGAGTCTTTGGGATCCTTTGCGCTCTGAATTTTGTTGATTGTCGTTGGTTTTGAGACCATTAGAGCTCAGGTGGAGGAGATTCCGTGATCATTTGGCCTTTGATTTGCATTTCATCATTTATCGGGTTTCCGAGGTTGTCACGGAATTTCCTCGCTTCCTAATTTTTTCGGTTTGGGCTTATTTCGCAGGCTGGGGTAATTTCCGGAGCATTTTGAGCTGTCCGTGAAAATCTGTCCCATCCGGATTTCTCCAGTTTTCCTGCCTGGCTTCATCCCGATTGACATTTCGATGATAGGATTAATGGAATGATTGTTAAATGCTTATTTCTTGTTGCCAATGAGTGAATTCCATGATTATCTTTTGATATTTCAGCCGTACTAATGATCCATTTGAATAATGATGCTTTGGCGACAGGAATCCGTCTGGGTTGGATTTCTTCGAAATTTTGCCCTGACTGGATTTTCACGGATTGCGATATTTTCCCGGACTGCTTTGTTTTTCTGGATCTTCAAAGGATTGGTAGTAGTGATGGATTTTAGTTGATTTATATGATTTATGCTAACATTTTGGATTGAAATATGAAAAACAATTGAATACTAATGATGATATTTGGATGTGCAGGCCAAATCAAGTAAAGCTACTGCTGGGAAGTCTAAGGGTGGCATAGGAGGGTCATCTATCTCTGAGGCAGAACGGTTACGATTAGATATGAAGAGTCAGCTCCCCGAGAGCAAGGTGTCTTCTGTGTGGGCTGAAGTATCTGATACCAATGTTGGGGCCTAGAGATATGAGGAGTTCAAGCAGCAGACGACTGAGAAGGATCTGTCAGCCCTGAGGCAGGGAATGATGAACTCCGGACTAGTGCATGTGGCAGGCTTCCGTCCGGTAGTCCAGTGCTATGAGCTAATTCTCGAGTGTGCCAGATAGTATGAATTCGATACACAGAGGGTGGTTAGCACCTAGGGAAGGGTCTTGGTCAACTTCAGTCTGGCCTCTATTACACAAGCCTTCAACATGGCCGACTTACCTTCTGTGTGTGCTCTGAACATAGAAACAGTGAAGACATATTATGAGAATGAGCCCATCAAGGCTCAGCAGATAGTCAACTCCTAGTTAGAGAAGCCAAAATCCCATCATTCCAAGTTGCCCAAACAGTTACACAGGGTTAAGTTCAGATCAGATATATATGATGCCATCACATTTCTAAGCAGGGTGGCAGGATTGAAAAGTACAAGGGTGTTGGAAAGCTGGATGGTCCACGTAATTACCAAGATTGGACAAGGGACCAATTATCACTGGGCAGGGCTCATCAGTGCAGAAATTGATAGGTAGTTAAGGAATGTCCTGGAAACAAATAAGTTCACCATGTCCTCATATGTGGTGTATATACTAGCCATATCTTACCCATACAAGGGTCTGAATCTGAAGGGGATGCTTGGACAGGATATAATCTACGAGGTCTATCCAGAATTGCATCTCGGGCACAAGGATTACCAAAGGGCTAACGATGCATTCACAATGCATATCACCCAAATGCTACAGAATGCTGAGCACATGAGATTATCCGACGGAGCCAAGGGGCTAGTAAAGAACTACGGAGCCTGGTTCATCCAGTTCCCCACCTTCACCTACCTCAGAATTGATGGATGCCCGGTTGCCCCTTACAGGTTGCCTCGGTACCCTACTGATTGCCTTGTTTTGTTGGAGGTTGTGAGGCAGATCTGCGAATTTGATGCCGTTGTGAAAAGGGAAAAGCACAAGACAGGCTTTGGTGGAGACTTCCCTCTCGGGATTGGTGTGGCAGAAATGTTCCCCTCTATTCAATCAGCCCATACTGCAGGGGAAGAGCTGGCAGCGTATGATTTCTCCTTCCACTCCAAAAGGATGAACTTTGACATAACTGGAGAAGCACAGAATAAGGCTACCAGGGAGTACAGGCATAAGGATGACCTAGAGGATTATTGGGTCAATATCAAGGATGACCTCAAGGCGAGAAAGAAGAGATACTCTAGACTCCCTGTGGAGGCAGTTAGGCAGTACAATGTCAAGTTGATCCCAGATCAACTGGAGGATGATGAACATTTGATACAAGACCATGCCTATGAAGCAGTGAAAGACAAGCCAGCTGGGGATATTAACTGGAATGAGGATGAGGTTACAGAATTGGAGGACCTAATGGCCCTTGTAATGAAATTCACTCTTTCTTGGGTAAAACATAAAATTTGGGAGCTGGAAAATGCGAAGGTAACTTGCACCTTCAACTTGATGGGAGACCTCAATCCCATGTCGACTTCTGAGGAATCCGGGGAGGATGACCCCAAAGGGAAAACAGTGAAGAGCTCCCCTTTCAAGATCAAGGTCAGAGGTCCTAAGGAAGGAGAACCTGAAGTGAAAAGGAAGCCGAAGGGAAAGAGAAGGTGGAAGACCTTAACGCTTAGCAAGTCCTCTGATGAGGAAGAGTCTGGAAAAGCTAAAGAGGAGGATGTTCCTCCACCACCAAAGAAAACCAGAACAACTAGGACCTCGAAGAAGAAGGGTCAAGAGGCATCAAAGGATGAGCCTCCTATTGTTGATGTGGAAAGCTGAGGAGGGGAGAAAACAAAAGTCTATACGAGGAAATCAAGAACCCCCTCTCCAAAGGATACTGTGTAGAAGAAGGATTCTCCCCCAGGGCTACCAGTTGAGGAGCCATCTAAGTCTGTTTCCCCTCCGTCGAGCATACTTGATCCAGAAAATCCTGAAGGACAGGAAACTAGCAGAGAAGCAGAACCATTCAAGGAGGGGACTCTCTTTAGTGAAGCAACAGAGCTGGAGGTGGAAGAGGAGGAACGACATACTTATCCTTTGGTACAATATGAAGACTCCCCAAAAAGTGACAAAGGCCGCGGATCACCTAAGTCGGAGGAAAATATCCTTGCTAGGACCCCATCACCAGTGCATCCAGAGGTAGAACTTGAGGAAATTGATCAAGGTGAGCAGCTTCCAGAGAAGGAGGATGATAAGGCAACTACAGAAGAAGAGAAACCGACAAAAGAACCAGAAGAAATTATGATGGAAGAAATCCAGATTGACCCTGCAGTCCCGGATTGGCTAGAGAAGGAGCTTGCAAGGAAAAAACAAGTGATTATTGAGGATACCCCCTTAGACTGGGATGAAATGCTATCGAAGATCGGTAAAGGAAAGAAAAATAAAGTAGCAAAGGTGATCTCAAGGGTGGAAAGAGATGAAACGCATAACAGGGTTGTCCATATTGCCACTCCTGCTGCGGATAAAATAAGAGAAGGAGTCACTGGTCAAGACTACAATATTCGGACTATCAACCTTGGACCGGCTTCCATGGAACAGGATATAGAAGAATTTGAAGGGTCCAACGTAGTAATTGTGGGTAAGCTAAGGAAGAAAACTCAAACCAAACATGAGCTAAGGAGAGAGAATGAGAGACTGAAGAAATGTTTGGAGGAAGTGATGAAACTCTTGCAGTCACTCCATCCTTCTTCATCTGCTACTCCCGGTTTTCTGCCCAAGGAAACCATCTCCGGAATTGAGAAATTAAAAGCCTCAGCTCAAGCTGCAATAGACTGGCTGGCGAGTGTGCAAACGAAAGGAGATGATACCATCAAGGAAATTCTGTCCGTTGGGAAGGACGCAGTCTGGGCCAAAGAGCTGTTGGAGCATGTACTGTCATAGGGTAAGGAAGACATGGATCTTTTGCTGTAGAAATCGAGGGTCATCATAGGACGTGGCAAAGAGTAACTAGCTAAGGATGGTATCCTTCCCTCCTCCAAATTGGATGAACCTTGGGAGTGGTTTGAGGCTCTGCAAATTAGGCAGAAGGCTCTGAAGAAGATACAGAAACGAAGGAAATCAATTGACACTGAGCTTACTGCAGTATATGATGGATGCATCTCCTTCTTTGAGATAATGACAGGTAGGAAGAAAATAGCTCCTAAATATCTAAGCTTGGAACAATTGAAGGAATTGTGGCATGAAGTTTATGCCCTAGATGCAGAAGGAGTTGTCACTGGCCAGCAGCTTGATGATGCAGCCACCTACATGGCAGTGATGGACAAGTATATGGCTAGCAAGGAAGATTGGAACAAAATTGTTGAGCGGTCCAAGGAAGAAATCGACTCAATTAAATGCCGACTTAAGATTTTTCCTTTACCACCTGTTGCCGAGTTGGACGGAATGTTTTTGAGGGTGCAGGGTTCATTGGGGAAGAAAGGATAAGGGAAGAAGCGGTTGATGCTTATTTTGAGATTTGTGCTTCCCTATTATCACGGGGCATGCATTGAACGGGACTGCATTGAAGATTGTGTCAAGGCCGACTTGGATGAAGGTAAATCTATATATTATGGGTTGGCTCCCCTTTTGATCTCCTAGAATCTAATGACTTAAGTGGGAAAAAAGAAGAAAGATAATTTCTGAAAACTGAAAACTTCAAATGAAAGACTACTTCTAAGAGGTGATGTACCAAAAAATATCTACTATGCAGACTGATTCACAACTAATACTTAGAGAAATATGTTAACACAACTCAATTTGGGCACCTTAATCACATAAATATTTCACAAAGAGGCCTGTTTAATCTCTCTTCATGAAGGAAAACAAGGTTTTCACAATCAAATAAAGAAGACAAACTAAAGAAGCACAATTTATAACCTGTGATAAAACTTCTTTTGTGTACATGCAACCATAAATGAGATAGAAATTTAAAGGTTTCTTGATTAAAACACATCAAATTTGCATTAAATCATTATAAAGAGGTAAAATACCAAAAATTGAGAAGGTAAAGACTAATTATATTGAATATCCTGAAGGAACTTTTGCAAAACTCTAAACAATCTACTGAAAATAAAGTACTACTATATTAAAACTGTAAAAATAATGCTAAGTTACAAGTATTTCCAATCTCTCTACAATGTGAAAGAGAGTAAAGGAAGCAAGAACCAAGAAAAATACTAAGCCTTTTTCTCAATATATATATATATATATAAAGTAACTTCAAGAGCTAGGAGGTGGTAGAAGCAGCTAACTGGAAGTGAAAATAATCTCCAAAATCTATCTCATGAGCAAAGATGAAAACCCATAAAAAGGGGAGTTAGAATTGAAGCAATTTGAGCAAAAATTGGATCAAAATGACCGTCACCATAGGTTTGACTTAAATTGACCCCCCTTCCACTCCTCCAATTGAAATCAAAACTCAAAACTCCACAATTCACTCCATTATGACTTTGTATGATTTTTTAACTTAAAAGAAACTTAAGTATAACTCCACCTCCTAATTTTTGTATGAATGGACATGGAGTTAATCAATATTCAAATATATCTTCTCATTATCTCTATATCTTCACTTAGGCTTTTTAATTTTCTTCAAAAATCATAAAATAAATTAAAGGCACAAAGCCTAGGTTTGACATAGATGCAAAGGATAACACAATATTATAAAGGAATTAGTGAAAGATTTTGATTTTAATTCAATGTGATAAAATACCCAAGTCGACTTAGGGCAACTTTGCTAACCCTAGAACAAAACATCATGATCCCTGATTTCTCTCATCATTTTTCATTTTCAACTTTTGGAAAAACATGTCTTCCTGGCCACCACCATCATGAGACCTTAAGGTTTGAATGTTCAGCCTCTTCTTTGCTTTCATGGAGGAACTTATCATAGATTTCGACAAGAGAATGCAAGGTAAATCTTTTTTGTCACAAATCTAAATGATAGCCACCATTTAAAATGCATTTTCTGGCTTTATAGCCACAACCATGAGTAAGTTTTTGATGTATTTGTCTCTCTCCACATTCTGTTAATGCCTTTTATGAACACTTGATGCCACCATGAGATGGAGTTGGCTTGACTTTGAAGTCTTCAGAATGCGGATTTGAATTTATTTTACAAAGAGAAGAAATGAAGGTAAGCCCCTCATCATTCAAATCTTGTAATATCTCTTTGTTTTCTACAACCACAAGCTCGATTTGAGCCCAAAAAGCTACAAAAATGAATGTGTATTTCTATTTCTCCATGCATTTTTTTTTCTAAAAAACCTTCTATATACTATGGTTGCAGCTCCATTTTTCTATATCTTAGAAACTCTAAGGGTCCCATTGTCTCTTGCAAATATGTACAGATCCTCCATTTTTATAAGGGTTTATATGAATATCATGGCTGCAACCTTTTCTTTGTTGGAATCAAGGAACATTGAGAGGGGGGGTGAATCAGTGTTTTACAAAATTAACTTTATTAACCTAATCTTTAAACCACTTATAGAATTTAATCAAAGGAAAGATGCATGAACACAAAACAAGCAACCACAACACCATAACACAAGGATATTTTATGTGGAAACCCTATTAGGGGAAAAAAAAAGGTGGAGGTCAATCCACAATATGAGTATACTCAAATATAAGTGTTTACAAATGGGAATGCACATGCATTCAGGCACACTACCTAGAGCTCACTACTCAAATACAAAAGGAAGATTCACTGTCTTACAAAAAATTTGGATTACATCCAAAAGATTTGAATTGAGAAAATAACATCTGCTAATGTCTGATTATAGTTTTGGTTAAGCACATAGATCACATTCTTCTCACTTTGCTTGATTCTACTCTTCTACTCAGTTTGCTTTAATTCATATCACAAATATTTTTCTACACAAGTGAAACTATGCATAATTGCTCTACAATCCTTCTAACTTTCACATCACATCGCAACACACCTCAATACCTCTCAAAATGATATGAGCAATCAATTATATATATCCACATTAAGAGATTTAATCAACCACATGTTAGCTTCAACATAATATAAAATATTTACAAACTATCGGCTCAATCCATAAATAATTTTCAATGTGAACCATCCAATGTCATCCAAAGCATAGCAATGACCCAAAAAAACATCCTCAAACACAAAAACACTTAAATAATTACTCCTCGAATATCCACAACACACTACATTCATCAAGTCGACCTTTTTACATTGTTAGACTGAAAAACAATCAACTGAATATTCTAACTTGCACACAAGTCAATACGTGGCTCTAAGATTCAAGGATAACATAGATCATACATTGAAATACCTTTCATGAGATCCAAAACTCAAAATGATAATAGAAAATTGCATATGAATCGATGAACACAATTTTGTCGGATGCTCTGCTCTAGCTTTGAAAATTAATCACAAAACTTCAATTTGGCTTCCGGTACAAGTAAATGCTAATGTGTGGATCAGATCATTGAATAGGGTTTCTATCAATGACAACACTGGATGAATTGTGCAGTGTATTTTTCCAACAATCTCTCCCTTTGGAGTTGATGCCAACACTTAGTGAAAAATGACTAAGTGTCAGAATCAGTACCAACATGAATACACTACCAACCTTCAAAACTTCAAAACACAACTCCCCCTGAGATGATTAAGGAATTTTTCACTATCCCACTCCCCCCTTTGACATCAATGACAAAGACAAGAATCCACATACCAAAAATCAAACAAAATTTCCATGAACAAACTGCATATGTACAAACATGCTTCTCAAACTTACATGGACTTGAATATGTTTGTAAAATTGTTCTTCAACAAGCTCAAGCTAGTGTCCCAACCCTTTTTGAGACTCTCCAAAATAGTCATGTGACCACAAAACAAATAGGATTGCATCTCTGTTGACTCAAGGTTTGCTGGATCACTGACCGCCATAACATCCTGTGCTTTCTTCAGTGCACTAGGCATTGTCACTATCTTAGGACCAATTAGTCCTCTGAGTTCACATACCCTTTCAACAATTCTACCTTCTTCATG
Source organism: Sequoia sempervirens (assembly GCA_007258455.2). Lineage (NCBI taxonomy): Eukaryota > Viridiplantae > Streptophyta > Pinopsida > Cupressales > Cupressaceae > Sequoia > Sequoia sempervirens. The sequence continues at coordinate 104,538 of VDFB02057360.1, forward strand.
CTTAAAACTTTTAATCTTGTCAAGCATGGATATGACTTGACCTTCTTGCTTATTCATAGAAATGGTTAGAGGATCAAAGGCTTGAGAAATGTCTGCTAACTATTTCTCATATTCCTTCACTTTCTTTTCATTGTCTTTAGTGAGCTTAGACAATGATAAACATGACTTGTAAATATTTGCACCTACACACAAAGCACCTTGTATGTTCTTTACATGAGTAGCTAACAAATATTTTTTATTAGCTATCATACCCTTCAATCTACTAAACCTATTTGCATTGAATTCCTTCTGAACCTTATCCACAACTAACTTCTCAAGTGACTCAAAATGAGTATTTAAAAAGTTGACAAGTTTCTTCAGCTGACTAGATGGAGAATCAAATGAATCCTTGACATATTTAAGCATGATCTTCTCTAGAATTTTCAAGTGCATGAGTTTACAAATAAATACCTCTCGCCAGATAAGGGTTTGATCACCAAATTGCCTTCAAACTTGAATCTCGTCAAAATTTGCTTGCAAAGCTCTTCAAACTTCTTCTTGAAATGAAATGTGACAAATGATGGATAGAAGCAACCTTTTATCAATCGCGCACCTAAATTTTTATCACAATAAATTCTTTTTCCCTAGGTCTTCTGAATACCTTGTTTTCACAAACTGTGAAAGAAAATTCTTTTGCAGACCTCCAATTTTGCATAAAATCTCTCCACAAGAGATCCCAAAACATATGTAGATCATTAATATAGTCATTGCAATCTGCTACATCCTGGTTCCAACTACCATGAGGGGGTTAAAATATTTTCTTGAGAACTCCCCCTAGGCTAGAGGGCTTAAACTAATTCCTGGAGGAATTTCTAGCACCAAATTTCAGTGTGGAATCATTTCCTACATCAGAAACACTCTTCTTCTTCACCCGTGTCTTCTTCATTTGCCTCCTGATCTCATCTGTAGTAACTTTTCCTTTCCCTTTTTCATCCTTCTGCATGTTTTTCCCTTGATTTACTGGACCCTTCCTGCTTCTATAGAATCTTGCAGTGTGACTGGATTTGTTGCAATTGTATCACACAACATTTATTTGTCTAGACCAATTATTTCATTGATTTTCTCTTGATCTGCACTGGTTAGCAATATGGCCAAATCTATTGCAAATAAAACAATATCCATTGAACTTTTGAGCATTAGGTTGTCTTATTGGATACCTTCTAGCTTTGTTCATATGATTTCCTTGATTGAATCATCTTTGACTAGATCTAGAGCTTTCTCCTTTCTCATATCCAAGACCTCGCTTGTCACTTCCAGACCAGTGAATTTGAATCAGTTCATCAAGCTTGGCTGAGCTAGTCTTGAAATTCTCCTTGTATTCATTTGCAGTAGCAAGTTCATCTCTGATAATAACAATCTACTTTTCAAGTTCTTCATTGTTTCTAGATTGTTCCAATTCAAGGTCCAACTAATTAAATCCATCAGTAATTCGGTTGCATTCTTTAGATTTCTCTTTCTAGGACTAAGATTATCTTCATTCTTCTTTCTGTCTTCAATCTCCTTGGTCATCCTCATTACAATAGATTCCATCTCATGCTTTAGGACTACATTATCTCTGACAGAATTTTCACATTCTTGTCTTTTCCTTTAGGGCTTGACTTAGTTGTTCCTCTTCTATGCTTTTACTTTCTTTCTGCTTGATTTGATCACAGAGTTCCCTTCTCTTCTCCCTGGACTTATTGATTTTATCTTTCAATAATTGAATGAATTTCTCAACATTCATGAGGCTTGCTTGCAATTCTTGGACTTTAGATTTGGATTGATCAAGATCATCTAGTTCCACCAAAAGTTATTGTTGAAGACTACTAGAATCCATTGAATTACCTTCCTAGATCTTCCTAAAGCTATTAAATTTCTTTTGAGGAACTAGGCTCTGATACCAATTTTTGGAATCAAGGAACACTGAGAGGGGGTGTGAATCAGTGTTCTACAAAATTTAACTTTATTAACTTGATCTTTAAACCACTTATAGCATTGAACCAAAGGAAAGATGCAAGAACAAAAAACAAGCAACCACAACACCATAAGACAAGGATTTTTTACGTGGAAACCCTATTAGGGGAAAAACCATGGTGGAGGTCAATCCACAATATGAGTATACTCAAATATAAGTGTTTAAAAATGGGAATGCACATGCATTCAGGCACACTACCTAGAGCTCACTACTCAAATACAAAAGGAAGACTCACTATCTTACAAAACATTTGGATTACATCTAGAAGATTTGAAATGAGAAAATAGCATCTTCTAATGCCTAATTACAGTTCTGGTTAAGCACATAGATCACATTCTTCTCACTCTGTTTGATTCCACTCTTTTGCTCAGTCTACTTTAATTTGGATCAAAAATATTTTTCTACACAAGTGAAACTGTGCATAATCGCTCTACAATCCTTCTGACTTTTGCATAACATTGCAACATGCCTCAATACCTCTCAAAATGATATGAGTAATCGATTATATATATCCACATTAAGAGATTTAATGAGACGCATATCGTCTTCAACAAAATATAAAATATTTACAAACTGTCAGCTCAATCCATAAATAATTTTCAATACGAACCATCCAATGTCAGCCACAACATAGCAATGACCCAAAATAACACCCTTGAACACAAAAAAACTTAAAAAATTACTCCTCGAATATCTGCAACACGCTACATTCATCAAGTCAGCCTTTTTGCACCGTTAGACTGAAAAAGAATCAACCAGATCTTCTAACTTGCACACAAATCAATACGAGGCTCTAAGATTCAAGGATAACATAGATCATACATTGAAGTACCTTCCTTGAGATCCACAACTCAAAATGATAATAGAAAATTGCATATGAATTGATGAACACAATTCTGTCAGATGCTTTGTTCTTTCTTTGAGAGTTAATCACAAAAATTCAATCTGGTTTCCAGTACGAGAAAATTTTGAAGTGAAAATCATATTACTAACTAGGGTTTCCATCAATGACAACACCAAATGACTTGTGCAATGTATTTTTCCAACATTCTTAACTTCTAGGTATTTGTGATTCTTCCATGGCCATGCCCTTCTTGATTTTTTGGGTGCTATTTAAGACTTTGTATAAGCTTGAAAGCTTGCTTATTTTTTGTATTTATGGTTTATTTATGTTTGAAACCCTAGCACCATCATGAAATTTTGTTTATTTGATTTCAAGGAATGCATACTTGGCTTTAGAATATGGCAGAAAGAAATAATATTGTCTACTTTTTTCAATAGAAACAAGCGTTTTACTTCATTTTGGGTCTATATTTTGAAGAACCTTTTGAGTGTCTTTCACTTGCATTTTTTCTCAAAATCCTTCATTGCTGCCACTATCATTTGATATTCATGGTATGACTCCTGATTCAAATGATTCCAATACTGTTACTGTTTGAACAATATGTTACCCTCAACATTTAACTGTCACTTGCTTTGAAATAATGCCTAGATATGATGACTTGCAAGGGATTGTATATGCTGTTCTTGTATTTTTTTGTGATTATTCATCTCACAGTGGACTTCCCTCTTTGTAATGATGTTGAATTTGCACTATTTCTTCATAGTTTATTAAATTCTTGTATTTACTTCAGTAGCTGTACTTTGCAACTTTGATTGGATAATAGAAATGGGTTATTCCATTGTGAATGATCATCATTCGCTGCCATTGTTCTTTTGAGAATACAAAACATGACTGCCCCTCATTGAATTTACATGAACACTATGATTGTTTCCTTAACCAACATATGTTTGCTGCTACCTTAGTGTTATGTGCTAGGCTCAATCCTTATGGGATCCACATTTTCCACCACACATAACAAATTTGAGGAATATCTGTTGGTTGAAATGACCTATGCTGATGTGACTATGACAACTTTGATTGAAAAAACAATAGTATATTTGTTGATCTAAATGATATGATTGTACCTATACTTGCACACTAAATAAAAAATGTTAGATAAAAATAGTGATGTTCAATGCTCTTCCTGATGATTATCCCATTTGATGATCTGTCTTGGATTTTTGCACATATCTGATAATGGCTCAATTGAATTAATGCATCATAGTTGTAGGTTATATGTTTGTTGATGAAACATATGATGAGTTTTTATATCCTGAGCTCTAACCAAATATTTCAATCATTGCAAGTATATTTGAAGACTGAGTACAAGATGAGTTGAAGGTAAGAAGATCAAGCTGAAGATAGGAGGATCAACACAAACTTTACAAGGAAATGAAGGATATGAATTCTCCTCATGTGTTTTTACTTTATTTAATCTTCTAATACATAGGTTGCACTCTATATTGTATCAATTCAATTTAGTCATTCCCACGACTTGTGTGGGACTTATTTGCATTTTTTTTTATCTTGTTGTATAAGACAACAACATTGTATAAATTTGTATTTCAAAATGAATGACATACATAAACATGATGCAACTTTTATAATATCTTTCTATTGTAAAAAATTGCATAATAAGAATTGAACAATGTTTGAAAACTTCATATGCAAATGATAATGATTAGCAAAATTTGATTGAAGTACATTTCACCCTATAAGCAGTTAGCTATTCCATCTCTACCAAAATGATTTGTAGGTGAAATTTTGGTAATAGTTTCCAAAAATCTATTTATGAACTGTGATTGAGATATAAAACTTCCATGTTGTTACAAGGGGGTGCTAACTATAGGTTATATAGCTTTTACTTACATTGTAACCCATCTCTCTCTCACTGGGACACTATCATTGTTTTCTTGGTGTCTAAGACATCTTCATGCTTTTGTGGATCATCTTGCAGAGAAAAGATCCTATGTCAAGACTACAGGTATGAGTGTCGTCCTATGAATACCTTAAACTGATGCCAATCTTTGAAAAACTAATGGAAGTAGGGCTCTATAACATCCTTATTGAAATCATTCTAAAAAAAGTTGAAAACATCTAGAAGCCTCTTCATAAGCTCCCTTCTTGATAGTCCCATGATTATTTAAGCTTTCCATATGCTTAATCCTTAGTTAGATATTATGAACTACACATGTTTTAATATCTACACATAATGCACTACCTATCATGAAGAAAACACTAAAGCTTACTATTGTGTTTGTTGGTGCAAGGGAGAGTGAGAAAATGGTGTAGACTACCATGTTTGAAAGACAAATTCAATACAGTGGCAGGTCTATGAAGGATACTCAATCTTAACTCCCATAAAATTTCCCTTCCCTCAAATGTTTTTGGGAACTTCCTTGGTTTGAACACTTAAGCAACTCAAAAACTTGAAAAGGAAAACTCTATACAACACTACAAAATATTTAATAACATATAAACCCAAGTAATGGAGGCATACCTAAAAAACAATGGGAATGAAAACACAAGTTTAGCAACATGGGTAAGACTCCAACCAACCCATGGAAACTATGTCCAAACAACTGCTAGTCTCACGACATGCTAGAAATTCCTATAAAATTCTACAACGTGGTGCTTGACTTACCTAAACTCCTTTGACACCATCTGCATATACCACACCATATTTCTCTTTCATCAAACCGCAATGTGCCCCATTATCCATTCAACCTCTGAAACTTGGAGAAGAAATTTCTCCATGACTTCTTCAACACAAAAGAAAAGGAAAGCTGCTCAACAACAAACCCTAGAATATCTCCCCATACATGAAGCCAAACAAGAGTAAAAACTATCTTTCTTAGCACCCAAAAGACTTAGTCTTTTCTTTCCTTTTACTTTTCCTTTTTTACCATGCATTGACACTTTATTTTTATTTTTTATAAATAATTGAACATTTAACATCTTCAATGAAATGGATCTTAAAAATTAAAGAGTCAATAACTAAATGCTATGAACTCTAATTTTTTAGATCTTATTCCTAAAATGGAGGGAGCTAATTGTCTAGATCAATTTAGACCCATCACTCATTACAATGTGGTTTAGAAAATTATCACTAATTTGATTGTTCAACAACTTAAGCCTTGGCTTAAGTCTTGATGGGATTGTGATTGCTATTGGGGCCATTCATTCTATGGATACTTCAAAGAAGAAAACCATGTTCATCAAGCTTGACATGAAAAAAGCTTAGTACAAGGTGAGATGGGAAATCTTACAAAAGTTTCTTCAGGCTTTTGGTTTTGACAGGGAGTGGATTGAATTTGTTATGAGTTGTGCAACTTCCTCTTCCTTTTTGGTTCTTATTAATGGTGAGCCTTCAAAGTTGTTTGGAGCTTCCAAGGGCCTTCATCAAGGGGATCCTCTTTCTCCTTACATATTCATTATTATGGCTAAGGGGCTAGGAAGACTTATCAAGTCTCATGTTAGTCAAGGTTTGATTCAGGGTTGGAGCTGGGGTGGTAGGATGCATCCTTACACTCACTTATAGTTTGTGGATGATGCTGCTTTTATAGGTATAGTTACAATTTAGGAGGCTATGAAATTAAGAAAAAAATTGGACATTTATTTAGGCGCTTCTAGGAAAAATATGAATGAGGGTAAGTCCTCAATTTTCTTCTTTAACACTCCTCGAATTATTCAACATAGGATTGTTTAGATTCTTCAATTTAAAATTAGTTCTCTCCCTTTTTTTTTTTAATCTTGGCATTCCCATCTTGATGGGCTCTCAGCTTAGAGATCTCTGACATGATGTGCTCGATAAGTTCTGAAGGAGGGTAAGTCATTGGATTAGTTAATGGCTCTTGTCAGCTAGGTGCATGATTGTTTTGAAATCTATGGTTTAGGCTATTCCTATTTAAAGATGTTTTGTGTAGGTTACTCCTTGGTGCTTTGTTAAGGAGTTTGATGCCCTTTCCTATCAATTTCTATGGATTAGTAATCTATTTTCCTTAAAATGGAGCCTTGTCAAGTGGTAGTTTGTCTGCAAGAGGGTGGTCTTGGGATCAATCCTATGAATTTGATTGGCCAGATCTTAGCTACTAAGCTATATTGGCATTGGTGCACTAGCCAGGATCAAGATTGAGCTAGGATTCTTAATATTAAGCATCTTTGGGGGGTGAGTACTATGGATTTTCCTTAATGTAGCCTTTCAAGGAGGGGGTCCATGATTTTGGATACTCTCAAAATATGGGTGCAGCTTAAAAAGTAGGGTCTCTTTTGGATTTGTAATAGTGCATTTGATGCCCTCTTTTGGCATGATTCGTGGGATGATCATCCCCCATCTTGACTATGAATCCTCATATTTTGTCCCTCTGTAATAGTTTTCTTGCTGCTAGTTGGATCTGGGTGAAGGATTTTAAATTGGTGAAGGCTTTTGGTTAGGTGGAGGTAGTGCATTGGAAGGCTCCATAGGAGTGGCCATCAGGGGGAACTGAGGAGGCTCATCTAGAGCTCACTAGGATTTTGGTTGATAGAATGTGTAATTCCCTTTCTAGGAGGGATACCCTAGCTTGGGGTCCTATTCCAAAGGGTAAATTTTTCAGTAGCCTTAGGTTACTTGGAGCTAGATAGATAGGTGTTTGGGAGGATGAAGGTTCCTTGGTGGAAGCAGGTTTGGAACAATTTCTCTTGGCCCAAATGTAACTTTTTCTTATGGCTGGTTTTTCAGAATAAATTTCTTACCTAGGAAAATTTATAGAAGAGAGGTTTTCATGGCCCTTCTATTTGTGTTCTTTGTAATAAAAATGAAGAAAATTCCTCTTACCTCTTTTTCTTGTTCCCTTTTGCTCCAGTGATTTGGCACTTTTGGTGGGGGCTTGGAATTATGCTTGTGTTCATGCTACTTCTTTGGTTGAGTTTTGGGATAGTATGAGTAGAATTCCTACTCAAACCTCTTTTCTTAAGTTTTCTTGGATCATTGGCCCTTCCTTAATTATCTAGAATCTTTGGATAGAAAAGGAATAGGATGATATTTTAGGGTATGCAAATGGTGGCATCTCAACTATGACATAAGATCCTCTATAGGGTTCAAGAAACTATCTTTGCAAAATGTGACTTTTTTGATATTGTGGATCCTCATGATGTGGCTATCATAAGGAACTTGAATCTAGTGGTTGGTGGCCTTGGTTGCTTTGGTGGTAGAGGACCTTGGCCTACCAAGTAGAAAATTCAGTAGGAAGGTTAGTGGACCCCTCCTCCCCAGGGTATTCTAAAGGTGAATACTGATGGTTTTTCTTGGGGGAATTTTGGCCATGCTGGGATTGTTGGTATTGATAGAAATAGTGTTGGTGATAGTGTGTTTTTTTCTTTGTTTACAAAGGGTAGAAAACTAATAATCTTATGGAGGCCCTTGCTATTATTTATGCAGTAGAAAGAGGTTACTCCCTTGGTTGGAGGAATATTATTTGTGAATCTGATTCAAAAATTATTGTTGATATGCTAAATGATGAAAGGTTGGAGGGAGCTAGTTGGCAATTGGATTTATTGGTTAAAATTTTTTTGAGGATGTGGGGTGCTTTGGAGTATATCTCCTTTTGTCATATTCCTCTGGGAGTGGAACAAAGTGGCTGATTGCTTGGCCAAGTGGGCTTCAAATCTTGAGGATAGGTGGGATGTGGGAGATTGGAGCCTTTTGCCTCCAAAGTATGTGATGGCTTTCGGAAAAGGTTATTTTGGAGCATACACTTAAATTTGGTCTAGAGGAAATTAATTAAATACAAGTTATTTAATTAATGATCTTTAATTCGTCTACTTATAAATAAATTGCAAAATTTATTTATATAGTTCATTTTCTATAATTCTTCCTAAAATCATTTTCTTCATGTCTTAATTAAATGAACAAATTTAATTAGTTTGTTTTATTTAATTAACCTCCTCCCATTAAATTTGAATTATGAATTTGAATTTAAGCACATTTCTACTAACTTTCCACCTTCCACCTCATCATGTGTCTCAAGAAATTAAATATTCTTAATGTTTAATATGGCATTTATCCTCAAAAAATTCTAACCAATTTTGAGACACTTGGACTTCATCTCCACTTGATTCCTCTTCACACTTGATAGTTTTCTCTTCTAAAGGGAACACACTCCCCTTTTCTCTCTAACCTCTTCTTCTTCAACCATCCATTCTCTAGATCGAATCCAAACCGTTGATTCCTGCCACATAGGCTCATGCCTTGGAAAATCTATAAATAGAGCCTAATTTACAACAAAACATATAGAGAGTTGATCATAATTACACTATGTAGAAATTTCATTAGCATTATCATCTTAGCATTAGCATTCTAGTATTAGAATTTCAACATTAAGTAGATTTATCATGGCACTTGCATTAGCTGCATCTTAATTACAGTAGTTTAATCATATTATTTTCATTATCAATATCATAACAACATCATAATCTTCACACAATAATTTACAACTAGTTTAGCAATCAATCATGTAGGAAATATTTCTTGCATTTCCAACATCTCTCATTCTTCAGGTTGTCATTTGGAAAGTCATGTGCACAAACAATCTAAGAGAAAAATGACTTAAAGAATCCTTGGAGATAGAGGAGAGTGAGACACCATTAGGGAGTTGGTTTTTTTGATCCGATTATCATTTGAATTCTATAATATAATGTTTCATTGGCGTGTTGTATTATTTTCTAATGCACTCACATTATTCATGCACACATAAATTGGCACCCACCATGGGGCTTATCCCCATTTTAAATATTTTTTGACAAGTTTTCTTGAATAGGTTTGATTGTGAATCTTGATGTAGCGCACCTGTGGCTTGTTTTAGCGCATAGGTGGTGACTTTTGGTGTATACAAGCTCTATTATAACAAATCTACTTTCTCTTCTAGTGCATCTACCTATTCTTTTGGTGCATCTACAAGATTTGTTTTCCCTTTTGTGTTTTCTAGAATAGAGCATAGAGTCTGTTTAATAGCACATACACTGAATCTTTTAATGCATATGGTCTCTATTTTAGCACATACTCTTATTTGTAGGAATTCAAAATTCTGGGGACTAATCTATCTCTTTGTTTTGTAGGTGCTTTATACGCAGCCAAAGACATTATCTGAAACTATTAATGTGTTTGTAGGGGCTGGAGTTGTTTTCCTTTGATTAAATTAGGCATCTAGTTTAATTACAAGGTTAATGAACACCATGTATGCTGTGTTTGTAAAGTGATAGGCCTATGCTCTCCCCTTTACCAGTTGACCACAATTCCAGACTCATTCTTTCATTTTATTGCAATAGCACCTTTAGAAGGCCTACCATAGTGGGAAAAAGTACTCACCCTATGGGAAAGACTTAAGTGGGAACAACTAAAGCCAAGCATTCCAACCCACTATAATCAAATGTGTTGTGATGAAAGTCACATTCAATGGTAGTGCACATTGATAACCATCCCCAAAGCCTTTTTTCTAAAGGTTGGGAGGTCTCTTGAGGGAGTTTATCATTTGCTGCACCAAATAGAAACCCTTACTAAGAAATTTAAGTGTAGTATCCATCCAAGTCATTTCCCAAACATTATAATATTCATAGTGCAAGGGGAGGGAAGTTGAATCTACCCCCAAGATACTCACCATATAACTATTAGGGATTTTTGGCCAAAAGTGAAGGAATTGACTTTTGGTTAAGACTTAGAAAAGGAAAAAAAACAGGTGCCTTCTAGGAGGTAACACAGCTGTGTGAGCTGACGTAGTTCTAAGATGTGGGTTGTGATGTTATTAATGACCCTTGACATTAGGAGAGTTTGATTTATCTATTTTCTCTTGTTCAATACCAGTGGAAATCAAAGGGATCAAACCAAATCCTAGAAAATACACTTGGTGTTTAGATCATAGGATGAAAAAACAACTATTTTACTACTTGCTTTTGTGTTTGAAACCACTGTTCAGAAGATCATCCAATTTAAAAAAACCTAATTCACTAATTCAAAAATAAGAAAACTAGAAAAAATTTCAAAACAAGTGATATTTCCAATTTAGTGCATAAACTTCTTGTTTCGACACATTGGGTTCATAGTCTAGCACATCCAAGCTCTATTTTAGCATATTCACATCTTTTGGCACATAATATTTTTGTTCTAGCACATTTTCCTCACCTTTCAACACATATAGGCCATGTTCTGACACATTTACTTCATCTTCTAGCGCATCAACTTCCTATTTTAGTGCATTGAGTTCACAGTCTAGCGCTTCTTTGGCTTGTTCTAGTGCATTTACCACATCTTTTAGTGCATACATGGTCTTTTCTAGCACATTTGATTTATCTTTCAGTGCATATTCTTTCTATTCTAGTGCATATAGGGGATAGTCTAGCGCATATAGGGTTTGTTCTAGTGCATTCACAACATTTTCTAGTGCATCTAGGGTCTATTCTGGTGCATTTGCCTCATCTTTCAGCGCATAAATTTCTTGTTCTGGTGCATCTAGTGGATAGTCTAGTGCATCCAAGATTTGTTCTAGCACATCTATCCCATCTTTTAGCTTATCTGCAACCTATTTTAGTGCATCCATTTGATAGACAAACATAGAGTTAAATTGGATGTCTATCAAACAACTTGAACTAGATTTAGGGATCCTTTCTAGAGAAAAGATTATTCCTCATTACAACATTAGTTTAAACTTGAAGAAAATGTCTTTTTCAAGTGAAATTACTTCAACTAAACTTGGATCAAACATCTTAGAGTGCCTAATCATCAAATCTTATCTCTGATTGTTAGCTAAGTTTCATCATCAAGATCTATCATCATTCATCACGAAACAACTGTTGTCATCAGATTTTAGCCTAGTCTCATCAATAGGATCTATCATCCTATTTGACTTAGGCATTTCATTGGAACTCCTTATACAAAGATCAAAGTATAACAAAACTTTATCATTTGCATACCCATTTTAACAAGAGCCCAAAAACAAAAAAACTCAGAGAAAAGAAGCAGAAACTCAAACCATCATGGCAGAAGGAGAAGAAAATCCTTTTCAAAAATTTTACCAACCTAAAACAGATGAAATAAATGATGAGAAAATTCAACAAGCTTAACAAGACCCTAAATTTCACAAGTTCATGGAGAAAATTTTAGAAAAAGATGGAGAGAAATAATTTTCGATGATGGAAAATCAAGGTGTGAAACTACCCAATGAATTTGATATCAACCAATTGAAGGGATATCCCAAGAAAATAGAAGCTATCTCATGAAACAAGGACCCAATGAATGATTTAACTCAACAAATGCAAAATATTCAACAACAAATCCAAGACATGCAAAAACAAACAACAAAAAGATATTTGCTGCAAGACATCTACCCTTATCCCTTTGATAGGAGTTTGAACGTGATACCTTTTCCACCAAATTGTGATCTTCCAAAATATGAAAAATACAATGGAAAAAATGATCCTAAAGGCCATGTAAAATAATTTTGCACCATGAGTCTTGAATTTGTACATGAAGAAACATATCTAATGAGATTGTTTCCAAGAAGTTTGGGTGGAAAATGCATGGAATGGTTTTGAAAACTCCCACTAGGTATTGGATCATTTGAAGAGGTGGTAAATAAATTCAACTCTCAATATTCCTACAAGATTCAACATGAAATAACCTTGAAGGATCTTTGTAATAAAAAATAGAAAAATGGTGAATCATTCCTTACATTCTTACAAAGATGGAGACAATTATTTGCTAGATATGATCGTCCTATACCTAAGAAAGAAAAGATGGAGATCTTTATTGATAACCTTAACATTGAGATGAGTTATAGGCTGCAATTACAATGTCCATCCAACTTTGAAAAGATGATTGAAAATAGACTTAAGATTGAGGAAGCCTTGGTTAAGAGAGGAGTATTAAAAATCTATAATGAAGGACCAAACTCAACAAACTCTTCCAACCATTATAACACCAATGGAAAATCTAAATTCTGAACAAGAAACAAGAATGCTAGTAATGATGGTGTAGCTGAAACACATAATGCAAAAATAGTCTTCAATTTATCAGGTATTACACCCAAAACCAATCAAAACAATAATCAAAATAACACTAAATCAAAACCAGCTCCACCACCACAACACAAAAAGTTCACACCTTTGGTACAATCACTTGAATCAACATTAAAAGAGCTTCTTGTAGCCAAATTCATAACATTATTAGAGGCACAAGCTTTTGAACCAAGAGTTAAACCATCATGGTGAAATGATACATATTATTGTGAATTTAATAGAAACAAAGGTCATAAAACAAATGATTGTATGCAACTAAAACATTTGGTGCAAGACTTGATAGATAGACGTGAAATATCAATAGAAGGACCTCAAACAAATGTTGATCATGGAGCATTTAAAAATATTTTACCCAATTATGAAAAAGGAGAATCCTCTTCGACAAAAAAATGGGAAGAATGTGAACTATGTCTATGATACCACCATCCTTCACATTGCTACAATTGATAATCAACTCAATGAAATCACCATGAAATCAAATCAAATCAATGGCATCAAAAAATACATTATTGCAACTGATAATCAAATCAATGACAATAAAACAAAGGATAAAAAAGACATTGTTGTAGCTGATAATCAACTCAATGACATCACCATAAAATCAAATCAAATTAATGAAATCAAACAAGACATTGTTGCAACTAATAATAAAATCAATGTTATCAAAATCAAGGATAAACAAGACAACCTACCATTAAATGTGACCACACGAGCACAACCCAAGTTTGTATTGAAAGGAAGTTCATCTAAAACACCTACCGCCCCTTCAAATCAATACAATATCGTAGATCAATTGTAAAATATCCCAACACAGATATCCATACTAGAACTTCTTAAAATTTCACTAGCCCATAAGGATATTCTAGAAAAAGCTTTAGTAGACACCACAACACCAACCAATTTGGAAGTTTGTCAATTCCAAGCCATGGTGGGACATTTGACTGCACCCCATTATTTATCATTCTCAGAAAACAATGATGCATCCCTCACTCATCCACAAAACATTCCACTCCATATTGAGGTTATAATTCATAAACATTGGGTGAAACGTGTTTTAATAGATGGAGGAGCTGGTCTAAATATCTACACTTTACAACTTATCCATGCATTGGTATTTTTAGAATATGCAATATATTCTAGAAGAAATATCACCATAAAAGCTTATGATGATGAAGAAAGATCCTCTCAAGGATTGATAATATTGCCAATTGAAGTTGGACCAATTCAAAAGGATATAATCTACCAAGTTTTAGATAAAGATTTGACATACAACATACTCTTGGGTCGAGCTTGGATCCATGAAATGCAAGAAATTTCATCAACATATCATCAATGCTTGAAATTCCCTTACAATGGCCAAGAGATAACAATTTCAACAGCTTCTAATAATCCTCAATACTGCAACACTCTCAAGATAGTCCAAGATGTTTGTATACCACACAACAGAGAAGCTCCCACTTCTATTTCCTCAAGCAATGAAATCCAACTAAATTATTTGTCAAATCAGTTTGAGCTAAAGGTTCAATTGAAAGATAAAGGCATTGGTGATTCTATTTCCTCAAGTAATGAAAGCCAACTCAATTCTTTGTCAAAATAGTTTGAGAAAAAGATCTAGTTGAAAGGTAAAGGCATGGGTGAATATTCTTTTGAGCAGTCATTATGTCTCTCACAACTACTACCTTATCCAAAATCATATGGACAACCATCAACATCTAGACAACAATCCTCACAACCCATCATGCTCTTTGATGGTAAATTTGTAAAAGAAGGAACTCTAGTTGATGAATCTAAAGACAAAGACATTCTAAATTGGCTTTACAAAGATGAAGAACAATCCCAAGGATCAACTTCCAATGTACTGATAGAGCAATATGGTAAAGGATTCACAATATTAGAAAAGATGGGATATGAAGGAAAAAGGTCCTATTGGAAAAGGAAAAGAAGGTATTATGGAACCAATACAACCTATGATAACCAATATAAAAGACAAGACAATATTGGGATACAAAGAAGAGACAAAGGAAGAACCACTCAGAAGATTTGTAAGGGAATCCTCCAATTGCAAACTAGTTCTAAAACAGACTCAAATGAATATAAATGGGATTCACTATCTGAAGAATCTTGTCAAGACAAAGAAGTTGATGTGATATAGAGGTATGGACCCATACATATGGAGGGACAAAGTTCAGGGTCTAGACAACTTGAATTTGGATCACTACATATCGATGACTCTAGTGAGGATGATCAAACATCGAGTGAGATAGATCATTCAGAGGAGAGTAACATTATAGACCTCGACATTGCTATTGAACACCTTGAAAATGTTTCCATCTTGAAACTTACCGCCTTTAATCTTGACCAATCCGATGATTCCTTGCCTTTGATACATCCTGAACTCATTGACTAGGAACAAGCCAAGCTGCTTGATATCCCTATCTTTTTAGATGATGATGCCATTGTCAATTTACTTTGCTCTAAAAATCCTGAAACAAGTTCCACCAATGAATTTGATAATGAACCTTCAAACAAGGGGAGTGCCAAATCTCTTAGCTGCAAAATAAAGAATACAAAAAATTGATCTAATGGTGAAAACCATGCAATGGCAGTATTAGATCATAAAAAAGTAAAAAGAAAGAGCATATCCAATGGCGAAAACCTCTTTAAGGAACTGAAGGATGGGAGATTTGACACTCTTCCTAAGCATTATCATGAAAGATATTTAGTATTGGTTGAGCCTACACAATCCATATTGGCACTGCAAAAACAACAAAGACCTTACACCTAGTAGCATCAATGACAGAGCAAGAAAAGCCAAATTTCACCAAATTCTTTGAAGAAAGATAAATTAATTTTTCCTAGTCCTATGCTGACATGCCAAGAATAGATCTAGATTTAATAATGCATAATTTATCCATAGCACATGGAGTGAAGCCAGTAAAGCAAAAATTAAGAAAAATGCATCCACACATCACCCTACTAGTGAAAGCAGAATTAAAAAAATTATTAGATGCAAGATTCATCTAACTAACTGACTATGTAGAATGGATTTAAAACATTGTACTAGTCTCCAAACTAGACAACAACATTAGAATATGCAAAATTTTTAGGGATCTAACAAGGCTTGTCCAAAGGATGACTTTCCTTTGCCCAATATAGACATCATTGTGGATTTAATAGGAGAAAATGCTATGCTATCACTCATGGATGGTTTTTCAGGCTATAATCAGATCAAAACTGCACTAGAAGATCAAGACAAAACAACTTTCACATGCCCATGGGGTACATTTTGTTGAAACATCATTCCTTTTGGATTAAAGAATACATGAGCCACCTATCAGCGTGCAATGACAACAATCTTTCATGACATGATGCACACATTCATGGAGGACTATGTGGATGAATTGTTAGCAAAATCATTCACTAGGGAAGGAAATTTGGAAATATTGGATAAAATATTCACTCGATTGGAAAAGTTCAATGTGCGTTTAAATCCAAAGAAGTGTGTATTTGGAGTAACATTGGAAAAAATCTTAGGATACATAGTCTTAGCTAAAGACATCGAAGTGGATCCAAAAAAAGTCAAAGAAATCATGGAAATGACATCTCCTAAGAACATTATCCAACTAATATCTCTAAAAGGAAGATTTATCTCGCAACTAGTAGAAAAAAGTCATCCTTTTGCTCATTTTCTACACAAGAATGTTTCTTTTAGATGGGATGAAAAATGTGAAGCTGCTTTTAATCAATTGAAACAATATCTGATGAATCCACCTATATTGGTACCACCAATAGAGGGAAAACCACTTCTACTCTACATAGCAACTAATGAGGTATCTTTGGGAGCTTTGCTAACACAAGAAGACTCTATAGGAAAAGAAAGGGCTATCTACTATATCAACAAAACACTAAATGAATATGAACTTAACTATACATTCATTGAAAAATATTGTTTAGTAGTGGCATTTTCTACTCAACAATTGCGTCACTATATGTTAACACATACCATCAAACTAATAGCCAAGATAGATCCATTAAAATATCTACTTAACAAATCCAATTTAACAAGAAGATTAGAAAAGTGGGTGATGATATTGAGTGAATTTGACATTCAATATGCGGATAGAAGAGAAATCAAGGGCCAAGAAATTGTAGATTAGTTAGCTGAATCACCATTGCAAGATGACCATCCTATGTACATTGAATTCCTAGACGCTAATGCTGTCACAATGACAACACAACATTGGATATTATACTTTGATGGGTCTTACACTCAACATGGATCAGATGCTGGAATCCTATTTGTTACTCCTCAAGGACACACTATCCCAAAATCTTACAGGTTGATGTTCCCTTGCACTAAAAACATGGCTGAATATGAAGCACTAATCATTGGTATCAAGGTAGTAGGGGTGTAGACACGTAAAATGTACTGATTAACATTGGACATCTGATCCTGACCACTAACATCATTTCATCCTGAATCATTCTTCAGTCTAACCATTTAATCAAATACCTTTATCTGATTAAATTCATCAATATTCCTCTCTTAATTAAATAAATTAGTTATCTAATTGAGTCATCCTTCCTCGATAATTAAATTAACCATTATGATCTAATTATCCTATTTAATTAAATAATTAATTTTATTTGATTAAATCTCTAAATTATATCTATTAAATTAAATAAATTAAAACCTTATTTAGTTTAATCTAACATCATCCCTTTTAATTAAATAAATAAAAAATACTTATTTAATTAATCCTTTATCACATTCTTCTCATATTTGATTTAAATAAATCCACAAATTGAAGTAAAATAGGTCAAATCATTTAATCCCTTCATTAAATTAATTAACCTTGATTAATTTAATCTCTCCTCATGTCCCATCCTCCATCTTTTACCACCCGCACATGAAAATAGACTTATTTGATTTAAATTAAATCTCTGTTTTCCTCAATAAGGCATCTTTTAAGGAATATTCTCTGAATTTGAATTTAAAATCCAAGTGGACTTTGTTCTTCCAACAAGGCATTTACTCCTCTTACAAAGTCCTTTTTCCTTGAGCCAAGTGGCATTCAATGCATCTTCTTTCCCTCTTACATGTCATTTCAACAATTTCAAAATTCAAATATATGCATTTATTGACACATTCTTCAAAACTTGCACATCCTCCATCCACTCATAAGTTGACAAGTGACACTTTTCCATTGGCTAATTATTAGTCCCACATTGCTCTATTTTGGACATTCATCCATCTTCTCATTCTATAAATAGGAGGCTAATCTCCTCATTTCATCATCCACAATTTGAGTAAACTTATTATGCTCAAATTATAAGCAATCTTCATCCATATTATTGAGTTCTTAGCTAGGTTATGCAGATTTTGGTCTTGAAGCACTCACCATTCTTCATCAAAGTGGATCATTCATCAACATTCATCAAGCTTGCATCATAGGAGTTGGGAAAGGGCCAATTTTCACATCAAATTGGCACCAATTCCCCCATGGGATCAAGAGTTTGCATTGTCTTCAATAGGATTTAGTTTGCTTTATTGTTCTTTCATTTCATTCTCGCTTCATTTCCTATTTTAAACTTTTCTAATGGATTTCGTGGGGAATCCTTATTCTTACTTGCATTTGATATCCTAATGTGTTTGTTCATTTTGTTTTATAGGTATTTGGATTGGGGTTCGACAAGTGGAATGGAAAATCACAGAGTTACAAGTCTATGGAGATTCTCAATTAGTCATAAATCAGGTTAATGATGACTATCAAACAAAATATGACAAGCTAATGCCATACAAGAGAATGGTAGATGACTTCAATAAATACTTTGTTGAGATCAAGTTTGAACAAATTTCTAGAGTAGACAACAAAGCTGCATATGCCATGGAAAACATTGCTTTTCTTTTACAAATACTAGAAAAATGAAGTCGTTATGAATTCATGGTGGAACAATTGTTTACTCCCGCCTATGAAAATCTTGAATCCCAAGTCATGTACCATGTAGTTGAAGCTAATTCTTCAATCTAGGGGAAGATTTATACTTATCTAAGAGACAATACCCTTCCAGCTGATCTATCCTAAAACCAAAAACACAACTTTATCTATAAAGTAGCTCGACACACTAATAGTTGATACACTTTATTGACGAGGTCTCGATGGTACTCTCCTCCGATATCTTGAACGTGATGAATCTAAAATTGCCTTATAAGAAGTTCATGAAGGTATTTGTGGTACTCATTCAAGTGGTCTTACTCTAGCTAAGAAACTCCTATGCTGGGGATATTATTGGCCAACCATGGAGAAATAATCTTTTCAATTTGTCAAAAAGTGCAAGAAGTGTCAAGTCCATGGAAACCTCATACATGCACCAATGTAGAAGCTACAACCATTCACATCAACCTGGCCTTTTTGTAAATGGGGACTTGATCTTGTGGGAAAGATTCATTCATCTTCCTCTAATGGACATAACTTCATAATCACAGCTACTGAGTATTTCACAAAGTGGATTGAAGCCATCCCATTAACCATAATCATTGGTAAACAAATTTCCTCTTTCATCCTGAACTACATTGTTTTTTGGTATGACATCCCTAGCTCCATTGTCACTGAAAATGGTAGACCCTTCAAAAACCAAGATGTACAAGAAATTTGTGAAAAATTCCATATCCAATACTGATTTTCCACACCCTATTACCCTAAAGGGAATGGCCAAGCAAAAGCATCAAATAAGACCATTTTGAAAATCTTGAAGAAAACTGTCAACTATGCTGGATGTGATTGGCATGTTCAACTAAACCCTACTTTATGGGCATACCGTAATAGCATCCACACCGCTATAGGAACCACACCATATGCCCCTATGTATGGATCCATTTTACCTATCGAGGTTGAGTTACCTTCACTTTGGGTGTCATTGAAATGAATCATTTTAGAGGAAGAATATCGAGTATCTAGACTATAGGAGTTGGAATTGTTAGATGAACACCATCATCATGCTGTTGATCATCTGAAAGCTTATCAAAAAAGAATGTCAAGGATTTATAACCACAAGGTAAGACCAAGAAAATTTTAGGTTGGCGAATTGGTACTAAAAGAGAATCCTCGCAATCAACAAGATCAAGAAAATAAAGGAAAATTTGAACCTAATTGGATAGGTCCTTTTGTCATTATCTTAATATATGGATCTGGAGCATATTAGTTATCTACACCCTAAGGGGACCTATTTGAAGAACCTATCAATAACCTTCATCTCAATAATTTTTATACCTAACTCATCATGTGCATGGTTCAAAAAGTAGAAAAATCCAAAAGCATAAAAATCCAAAAAACCAAAAAGGATCAAAAAATTAAAAAAAAAAGTAAAAAAGAGAAAATATAAAAAAAGTGAAAAATAAAAAAATCGTTACCTTGATGAAAACCTAGAAAACAAGCATCTTGGTGACAACAAAAAAATCATAAAATCAGAAAAAGTGCAATAAAAACTAGTTAAAACCTGGAAACATGCACTATTTGTGATAGATTAGCTTTTCCATCTATTGTAACATGTGTCAACCATCTAATTTTCGCCATCATTACACTTTCCTGTTTATCATAAGAACCTCATGTACATAACCATGCATTGTGGTTGTATCTCATTTTGGCTTGGTGATCATTGTGCATATTCACAATAAATGGTTGGTTTCTCACTGGGGGTAAAATCTTGAACTCACTGGGGAAAATCTGCTTTGAGCTTAACATAACAAAAAAACAACAATCAGACAACATAACAAACATAACAATCACAAAAAAACTCAACATTGAACACCAATCACACTTTTTAGAAAACCCACCATCCAAATCAACAACAAGATTAGTCAAAACCAAATGTCACTAGATGATATTCTTCTGAAGCATGGTTTAATCACTTTAGCATACGATGTTCAATTTTTGTATTTTCATTTTTGTTATCATTTCTTTGGAGCAACTCAAGGATGTCATGGACTAGAGAAGCTATGATGGAGTATGATTTTTATTTATCTGGTGTTTGTGAGTTGATCATTACTACTATATAAATCTGTCGTGGGACGTTCTCTACAAAGTATCATGGATGATATTCTGGATTTTCATAGGAAAATGATTAACTCTTGTCTGTTTTATGCAAGCAATACTCAGGTCATCTCAACTAAATTATTCCTAGATGCTTGTATTACCTTGCAATATCAAAAATCAATGGAAGTTGTACTCAGGTCATCATGGTTTAATTATACCATCAATATTTGTACTAACTTTCAACATATTAAAAGCTCAATGATGATACCAAGAACATCAAATTGGTTGACAAAATGACAAAATTGCATATTTATATTTGCATGGTTAAGATAGATTGCATCCATATTAGTTTTTAATCTACATTTTAGGTTTTCCAAGGCCAACATATTTCAAAATGATTTTATCTCTCTCATTAAATTATTGAGTACATTTCACATTAATAGAAAAAAAGATCATTTGCATATAGTTACATAATCATTATCATATCATACATACATTAGAAAGTATCATCATAGGTCATTCATCCATGCATTAGACCATATGCTTGCATTAGAAAAATACAAAAAAAAAGGTGATGGATCACAGAGTGTGATCTGAAACATTGATGCAATTTTTTTTGACATAATCAAATCCAGAAGCTATACAGATTTAAAATAAAGTGCATCACATACTATCTGCATGATAAAACATCACCCATAAAACATTTAGAATCATAATCTATGCATCCTCATTTAATCATTGCATCCATACACAACCACGACATAATCATATAAATATCACATAGCATATAGAATGGAAATCAAATACATTCATCATAAAAGCATATAGACAACATATAAATCAATAGTCTCTGCAGCATCTCATATAAACTCAAAATAATCAATGTCAAATGTATAATGATATCCAAAAATGTGGAGAGATAGATCAACAAAATGGCAAGAAATCATAATGTCTTTGACTGAATAAATGTATATATCAAGTCTCAGTACATCAAATATAAACACAAAGGCTATGTGCTGCTCCCTCCAGATAATGTAGGCCTCGCTATGCTTGTTGCTGCACCACCAGATGGACCTGCACTTGGATCCCTGCCTGATGGATCTCTGGGAGGTGGCCTAGTTACACCCCTAATCATAGTCCAAGAATAAATATGACCTAATTTGACACTGACAGACTATGCATAACTCAGGGCATGCCACTCTGCAGGAACTACCTCATGGTAATGTAATCTATAGTACTTTTCCTCTATGGTTGAATGTCACACCTCCCTAAGCATATCCCCTATGGTGGTCCCCTCAAAAAATCTCTATAATCTCTCCACTAGGGCCTCTTCCTACTCACATCTCTGCCTTATGGAATCTCTCTCTGTTGTCAGAGATGCAATCTGTGCTTGTGCCTATGATATATGTTCTTGTAAACCCTACACCTGTGCCTGTAAGGTGTATTTCTATGCTTGCTACTAACAGGAAGGCATGTGAATATGAATCTAAGATGGTATTGATTGCTGCTATCCTGAAGGAATAATAGATCTCCTCCTCTGAGGTACTTTGAAATCTAATATTTGGCTGCCACCTCCACCTACATCTCCACCATCTCCTCCATCACTACCATCCCCTCCATCCCTTCCATCTCCCTCCTCCTCATCTCCATCTCCCCGAACCCTCCTCTATCTCAGTGCTTGCTCATCATCCAATGTCGGTGTTGGCTCATCTAGAATGGATATCCTTAGGAAAGCATGTGTGAATAAATACTGAGCATACTCATCTGTCATCAAAGCATGTGTGATCTCTAGACAGTAGTCCCATATCTATGGCTACAATCCAAAATAATCCTCACAAGATGCATCATAGGATAGCATGGGTCCCCACTCTGGAATATCCTATCATCTCCAAGCATATAATATAACTCCCTGGGGCATAACCTAAACTCGGCCATACTAGCAAAGCACCCTCATGAGTAGGAATCTATCGATAAAAAATGGTGTCTGATCAATCAGTTACCTTGAAGTGAAAACATATGGCTTCTCAATATCATCCTTATAACACTGCTCACAATCTAAGTACGGTCACCATGTGAGAGTCTCCAAATCATCTAGAACTCAATGCTAATACTCTAATTTTCCCAGCTTGTGCTAGACAACCAGACCTATGTATCCAAAGACATATGGCCTACCAACTGGACGATCTCTATCCACCATACGCTGAGTAATAGCTATGTGCTCCCAAACCCAAATCTGAAGCAATGTCACTCTATCTGATAGACTAGTAGCTCCAAGATACACTTCCTAATGCAGATCATGATACAAATGAGCTAACATGTAGGAACCCCATGCATATCTGATCCCCTACGTAATCATACTCTCTATTATCCTCCCCCAGCCAATGGACAGTCCCTTCGACCAACGGTTGAGACATAGGAAACCTCCAACAAAAACATCATGTAGATAAACATGCATTGCAGTCGTATCTCATCTTGGCTTGGTGATCATTGTGCATATTCACAATAAATGGTTGGTTTCTCATTGGGGGAAAAATATTGAACTCACTAGAGGAAATCTGCTTTGAGCTTAACATAACAGACAAATAATAGTCAAACAACATAGTAAACATAACAATCACAACAAAACTCAACATTGAACACCAACCACACTTTTCAGAAAACCCACCATCCAAATCAACAACAAGATCATTCAAAACCAAATCTCATTGGATGATATTCTTCTAAAGCATGGTTTAATCACTTTAGCATATATGATGTTCAATTGTTGTATTTTAATTGTTGTTATCATTTCTCTAGAGCAACTCAAGGATGTCATGGCCTAGAGAAGCTATGATGGAGTATGATTTTTCTTTGTTTTTTGTTTGTGAGTTGATCATTACTACTATGTAGATATGTCGCGAGATGTGCTCTACAAAGTATCATTGATGAAATTCTAGATTTGCATAGGAAAATGATTAACTCTTGTCTGTTTTATGCAAGCAATTATACTTAGGTCATCTCGATTAAATTATGCCTAGATGCTTGGATTACCTTGCAATATCAAAATCAATGGAAGTTGTACTCAGGTCATCATGGTTTAATTATACCATCAATGTTTATACTAACTTTCAACATATTAAAAGGTCAATGATGATACCAAGAACAACAAACCAGCTGAAAAAATGACAACATTGCATATTTATATTTGCATGGCTAAGATGGATTGCATCCATATTAGTTTTGCATCTGCATTTTAGGTTTTTCAAGGCTGACACATTTCAAAATGATTTTATCTCTCTCATTAAAGGATTAAGTATGTTTGACATTAATAGAAAAAATATCATTCACATATAGTTACATAGTCATTATCATATCATACATACATTAGAAAGTATCATCATAGGTCATTCATCCATGCATTAGATCATATACTTGCATTAGAAAAATACAAAAAAAAAAGGTGCATCACATATTATCTGCATGATAAAACATCACCCATAAAACATTTAGAATCATAATCTATGCATCCTCATTTCATTATTGTATCCATATACAACCACGACATAATCATATAAACATCACATAGCATATAGAATGGAAACAAAATACATTCATCATAAAAGCATATAGGCAGCATATAAATCAATAGTCTCTGCTACATCTCATATAAACTCAAAATAATCAATGTCAAATGTACAATGATATCCCAAAATGTGGAGAGATATATCAAAAAAATGGCAAGAAATCATAACGTCTTTGACTGAATAAATGTATATATCAAGTCTTAGTACATCAAATATAAACACAAAGGCTATGTTCTGCTCCCCCCAGATAATTCAGGCCTCACTATGCTTGTTGCTGCACCACTAGATGGACCTACACTTGGATCCCTGCCTGATGGATCTCTGGGAGGTGGCCTAGTTACACCCCTACTCGTAGTCCGAGAATAAATATGACCTAATTTGACACTGACAGACTATGCATAACTCAGGGCATGCCACTCTATAGGAACTACCTCATGGTAACGTAATCTATAGTACTTTTCCTCTATGGTTGAATGTCACACCTCCCTAAGCATATCCCCTGTGGTGGTCCCATTGAAAACTCCCTATAATCTCTCCACTAGGGCCTCTGCCTGCTCACATCTCTACCTCATGGCATCTCTCTTTCCTGTCAAAGAGGAAATCTATGCTTGTGTTTGTGATAGCTATTCCTGTAAACCCTACACCTATGCCTATAAGGCATCTTTCTATGCTTGCTACTGATAGGAAGGCACGTGAATCTAAATCTAAGATGGTCTTGACTGTTGTTGTCCTGAAGGAACAATAGATCTCCTCCTCCAAGGTACTTTGAAATCTAATATCTGGCTGCCACCTCCACTTACATCTCCACCATCTCTTCCATCACTACCATCCCCTCCATCCCCTCTATCTCCCTCCTCATCTCCATCTCCCCCACCCCTCCTCTATCTCTATGCCTACTCATCATCCAATGTTGGTGCTAGCTCATTTGGATTGGATATCCTCAGGAAAGCATGTGTGAAGAAATATTAAGCATACTCATTTTTCATCAAAGCATGTGTGATCTTTAGACAGTAATCCCATTTCTGTGGCTACAATAAAAAATACCCCTCACAAGCTTTATCATCGGATAGTGTGGGTCCCCACTCTGGAATATCCTATTGTTTCCAAGCATATAATGCAACTCCCTGGGGCATAACCTAAAATCAACCATATTGGTGAAGCACCCTCATGAGTAGGAATCTCTTGATAACAAACTGTGTCTGACCAATCAATTACCTCGAAGTGAAAACATATGGCTTCTCAATATCATCCTTATACCACTACTCACAATCTAAGTATGGTCGCCATGTGACAGTCTCCAAATCATCCAGAACTTGATGCCAATACTCCAATTTTCCTAGCTTGTGTTGGACAACCAGACCTGTGTATCCAAAGACATATGGCCTGCCAACTGGATGATCTCTATCCACCATAGGCCGAGTAACAACTATGTGCTCCCAAGCCCAAATATGAAGCGGTGTCACTCTAGCTGATAGACTAGTAGCTCCAAGATACATTGCCTAGTGTGGATCATGATACAAATGAGCTAACATGCAGTAACCCCATGCATATCTGATCCCCTACATAATCATACTCTCCATTATCCTACCCCAGCCAATGGATAGTCCCTTCGACCAATGGTCGAGACATAGGAAACCTCCAATGAAACCAGGTAGAACACATGGTAAGGGATCATATGGATCAAGCATATCTTGGCATAGGATCTCATAACCGCTAATCCTGTTATCAACAAAAATCCTCCTCAATGCCTCAATACCTCCCTTCTTAGTCTGATCATAGATAACTAACTCACCAACCACAAGAATCCCCAATATACGGTACACATCCTCCAGAGTAACTATCATCTCACTTGTGGCCATATGGAAAGTGTTGTGGTTGCTATGCCACCTCTTAGCTAATGCGGTCAATAGTCCCCTATTTATCCTATACTAGGGCATATCAATCAAGGAAGATAGACCACATCTTAATCACATCCCAAATCCACCTACACCGGAAATGTAGGTCTCTTCTGAGTCTTGAGGCACCCACAGGAAAGACTGCCGTCCTCTATAATCATGACATATCACAGATCTGCATTTTATCAATCAACTTGCTTTCAATCCGTCCCATTAAACAAGCGGTAACAATCCAAGTATGTTGGTATCTATCGATGAATCCCCTCACTGCTAAGTTGTTCAAATGTCTATCCTATGTTGATCTCCAACTGCTCATGGTGAAATCTAATCCAACCTATCAAAACCATTCAAACATAAAAATGGGGAGAGAAAATCGGCTGATTCCTCAATTCTGGTGTCTATGCACTGAAATAGTCTATCTATGCGCTTCAGAGCATTGGATGCCACTAAGGTGATGTCATAGCCGAATCTGAGTATGGATAGCTAAAATACCAGTACTTTACAATGGACATTAGTGTGCTGCTTGGCATCTGTAGATAAATCTGAAATGCACTAAAACCTAAATTAAATTTTCATTTTTTTGGCACTACTGCAGTATCTGTAACAGAAATATTCAATAAATGTGCTATATCGAAGTCTGATACGCACGAATTACCATATGCACTAAGAAGGCTGAGCTGTGTGCTGAGAGGATCCTAAACCATTACGCTCCAAAGTGCCTAGCGATTCAAAACATACAAGATTTTTTTTTTTAAAAAACAAATTCAAAATTCAACAAGTGGTTTCTCGGGGTATGTATCGAAGGTGCATACACGGTAGGGCGGTTGTACCATCAAACTCGCTCGAATTAGTGGGTGTGGTATGGGATCATCATCTTGCTAGGGTGATCAATCAACTCAATCTTCCAAATGCAAATGAATTCAAATGAGATCACTTTTTCGTCTTTTTATCTTTTAAAGGGGTAATTGGAGGGTAATTAAGTGAGGTTACTTTATTTTTCACAAGGGCATCAATTAATCAATTGGCAGGTTTGTCTTCTTTATCAGGAGATAAATCGTCTCAAACTCATAAAATTTAAAAATCATCAAAAAATCATAAAAATTTCACAAATTCAAAAAAAAAATCCTAAAAATTCAAAATTTCCCAATTTATCTCTTGAGGGGGCATACATGCAACATCACTTGAAAATCAACATCACAGGATATTGAAAACTTACATCGCTCGTATAACCAAATTTTTCTTTGAAACAATAGCCACAAACACATCACTTCAAAGATGGGAAAAATGTATACACTTAAATTTGGTTTGGGGAAATTAATTAAATACAAGTTATTTAATTAATGATTAAATTAATTCTTCTACTTATAAATAAATTGAAACAAATATTTATATAGTTCACTTTCCCTAATTCTTCCTATCTTAAATCATTTTGTATGCTTTGTTAAAACGACGAATTTGAATTGGTTTGTTTTGTTAAGTGGCACCATAATTGAGTTTGGAGACTGGGTTTGGACATGAGCTCACTGGCCACGCCCACTCCACATCGCTGTGTCTCGATAGATTAGAGTATTTATTACAATATTTAATATAGCATTATCCTCAACAAATTCTATAGCCAATTTTGAGACACTTGGCCTTCATCTCCCTTGATTTCGCTTACACTTGTTTGGTTTGTTCTTTCTAAAGGGCACTCCCCTTTTCTTTCTAACCTCTTCGTCTTCAACCGCCCATTCTCTAGATTGAATCTAGACCATTGATTCCTGCCACATAAGCTCATGCCTTGGAAAATCTATAAATAGAGCCTCATTTACAACAAAACATTTATGGAGCTGAGCATAATTACACTCTACAAAAATTTCATTAGCATTGTCATTTTAGCATTAGCATTCTAGTATTAGCATTTCAGCATTAAGTAGATTTATCATGGCACTTGCATTAGCTGCATTTTAATTATAGTAGTTTAATCATATCATTTTCATTATCAATATCATAGCAACATCATAATCTTTGCACAATCATTTATAGCTAGTTTAGCAATCAATCATGTAGGAAATATTTCTTGCATTTCCATCATCTCTCATTCTTCAGGTTGTCATTTGGAAAGTCATGCGCACAAACAATCTAAGAGAAAATGACTTAAAGAATCCTTGGAGATAGAGGAGAATGAGACGCCATTGGGGAGTTTTTTGTTTTGATTTGATTATCATTCGAATTCTCTAATATAATGTTTCATTGGTGTGTTGTATTATTTGCTTATGCACTCACATTATTCATACACACAAGTATAAGTATAATTATATTATATTAATATACTATAAGTCTACTATATAATGATATATAAGTATAAATATTATATTGTATAAATAAATAATAAGTATTATAATATAAATACCTATAAATATTATTACAATATTTATATTAATATTGTATTAATACTATACTTATTTATATCTTATTGGTTACAGGACATAATAACCCGACCAAAATAACCCTAGACAAAATAACCCAAGGAAAAAATAACCCAGGGTCATAATAACCCAAGCCAAAATAACCTGTGGTCAAAATAAACCATTGACAGAATATCCCCATAAGAATATAGAGAAAGGAAAACAAAATTAATAAATTACATGGGTTATTTTGTCCATGGGTTATTTTGACCACGAGTTATTTTTTCCATGGGTTATTATTACCTTGGGTGATTATGACAGGGTTATTGTGTCCATGGTTATTGTGGCCGGGTTATTATGTCCTGATACCTATCTTATTTATATAAGATAAATCTAGTGCCATTTTGATTGTGGTCAACCTTTCAAGATATGCACTATGCGTTGAACAATGGGAATTAATTTATATTTATAATCACCACTTGCATGTTTAAAGGAGGTTCAAGGATTAGGCTGATAGAAAACTATATGTATGTTAATAACAATGGCAAGAGAAAAATGACATATGTGCTAGTACCAAACACTTTGCTAAAAAAGTAAGACCTTAGCATATGGGAACCCTACAATATGATGACACTTGTCACTTGCATGCAAGGATGTGCACTGCATTGTTAGCAAAAAGCTACTGATTACAAATAAATTTCAAAAAATAAAATAGAACGGATTGTTACATATCACCGAGCATTAATATAATAGTTGAGTCCATAAATTATTTCTTCACATGAATGAAACTTGATCCAATATTTTTCTATTGATTTATTATGTTGTACTTAGTTTTCATTTCATAGACCCGGTGCATTAGATTCAATGCATGCAAGAAAATAAAGAAGACACAATGTCCCTATCTTTATAGCACTCACCCTAGACTTACGGTATTGGGTATGACATACAATAACATTGCTGAACAATTTTCATTTATGAATCCTCCTTACTCATTCCTTTTCTCTTATGCCAATGCCTTTTCTTTTCATATATATATCAAAAAATGATCTTCTCATTTTCGTACTCTTCTGATGGAGACTCCAATTCGATTAAGATCCAACAAAAGATAAGTTTCCTTCCTCTGTTAGATAACTAACTAGAGGTTGAAGATGATCTGCAAGAACAATAGCAAGCTTGCTTTCAAAGCTATATGAATGGTCTTGGGCCGATAGTTCCTAGCATCAGTACATAGATTTAGAGTAAACTTAGACATTTCCTCTCACTTTCTAGCCTCTCTCCTAGACCTTAGAGATCCAAAGGTTGAGACATTACTACTGCTTCGTGAGGTGTTCAAGAAAGATGTGCTCATTGATGATATTGATATCGTTGTCTTTGTAAGTCTTGGTATTGGGCCTAGGAGACCTTCCCAAATTTCTCAAACCCAATGTGTTAGTTATGAGACAACTATTCCTTCTCAACTTCACTAACTCATTTGACTGCAAAATCTAACGAAAATGTCCTTCGAAATATGTATAATTTGATGTATCGTCGGGTGCTTGTAAAATTTGATGTGTAATTTTCAATTTTTTGAAAGTTTATCCCTGATGTTCATCAAAATTTTGATGAACCTAGGTTTCATCGAAATGTTGACTATCAGTTTCGTCGAAATTTTGACAAACATGAAAAATAGAAAAAAAAACAATTGTGGCTAACATAAAGACAAGTGAGTTCGCTAATTTATTGTGATAGTGTTTCGCTCTACTTGAGATAGTTTGTGGAGAACTAAGGACGATTTTCTTGAGAAAAATCAGAAAAAATTCAAGAAGATATCGCCAAGTTGAGGGTAGTCATTGTATTTTTGCAGAATTCAGTTGTGAAGTGATTTGTAGTTCCAAGTTTGAAAATCATATTTTAAAAGCAACATCTCATTAGATTTCATTTTTACCTTTAGAGGTTTAGGGTTTGGTTTGCATCATCCATATTTTATTTGTGTGGAATCACCGCCAAGATCACAACCAAGGAGCATATTCTTGTAGTGTAATTATCACGATCCATAACTCTATTGGTCGTAGCTAGCGGTTGTGCCAGCAAGTAAGATGCATTCGCATGTGTGACCCAAGTTTAATGTGGCTATATTAGAAATGGAGGCACTCATATAATGTAGTTAATTCAGGTTGTATAATGTAGGTGTCAATCATCATTAGGTGCATTCAGGTTGTCTCAAGTTTAACAGGTTAGGATGTAATTATAGCATGATCGAAGAGTGATTACCTCTTGCTGCAATAAAGAGCCTATAACTCTAGTTGATATGCAGAGTGGTTGTGTTATATCAATTATCTAGTGAATTTAAGCACAACCCATGTTTAATGGGATATTCTAGAGAGTGATCAATATTTTCTAAACCTTATGAATGTTACTTAAAAGTGTATAGCTTAAACTACAAACCAAGTTTGTTACATACTTGAGTGCAATCTTGGGTTACCACAAACTATAATAATGTGATATGCTAATAACCATTATGGAAAGTATTAAAGCAAGACCCATGATATATAGGATAATTTCCCCGATTAGGTTTACATACCTTAATGATCAAACACAAGCTACCCACACACTCTAGGATACAATCCAAGATCATACCACAACTTTGTCAAGACAACTAATTTTCTGACCCAAGATTTAAGGTTCTTTTTTAATACCAACAGAAGCATTGGTAAGAACATGATTAGGGTACAAACCCTAGGCCTCTGTAGAAATATAAACAATAACTATAGTGGTTTAGTGAGGTTGCAATACCAGAAAGATTGAGACATTGTAGCTAATAAAAAATCTTGCAATCTAAAGATTGTAGCCAATAACAAGCACACTATGTAGCTTAGTGACATTTGTAAATGCAATCTACGATAAGAAGAATGACAGTCACTTGAGATGTGACAGTCAAAAAGAGGCTGAGCAGTGACAATATAATAAAGCCCAAACCTTGTATAGTAAAGTGGAGATTTTAACAGTGAGTTTCCTTACCCCCTTACTGACCTTAAAGGATTTTAAAAAGCTTTTGGTAGTGTTAGACAAGGAAAATGCAATCAAGGAATGCTTGTCCAAATGAAGTAACAGTGGTAATCATAGGTTCAATGTTTCTTCCTAGCCATTAATGTATAATGGAGGTAGTGGATTGCATGTTTAAGCAGTGTTTTGAGACTCATCAAAGATGGGAGAATAGTGAATAATACCTTGTGGACTGTGAAGTAGTGTCAATAAGGTTGAAAGATCTTAAGAACTACAATACCATGAAACAATATAGGTCCTGTAGTAAGTAGAAGTCCTATAGGGCATGGTTGATTTTATAGAAGGATGCTCATGAGAAAAGGGAATCTTCAAGTGATAGTGAGTGAGCTGTTTGAGATTACAGCTGATCGAGGGTACAATACCCAGTCTTAAAGGAAGTTAACAAAGCAGTAAATGTGCAAGAAAATCAAATCATACACAACAAACAATCCACAATGTTATCTTGCATAATGCCTTGAGTTTGAAGACAAAATCTCATTGTTATCTTGATGAAAGTAGTGACCTTAATGGTCAATCCAGCAGCAACCATGATTTTAAAACATGCTATTGTGCTTATATGGACAACATTTTAAAAGCAAAGAGAGTGGAAGTGGTGAAAAGTTTTAGAACGGCTAGTACAGGTAGGACACTTTATATGCATACTATGTCTTGATCTAGCTTAATACACCATTTTTAGAAGAGATTGAAGGTGGATTATGGAACTCAAGGGTTACCATGAAAAGGATTAAAGAAAAGACTGAGATTTATTTAAAAGCCACAGTCATGAAGATATTAAAGATGTCACATACAAAGCCCTAGTAGCTGGAGTAATGAATACAGTGCCAAAGAGGATAGTGTGCTGGGGCATATTTAGGAGATCTTCACATTATCTAATTACAGGGAAATACATCATTTACTTATTTTTTTAATTAAAATAAATCATTCTAAACCCTATATAGGATACATTGATACTTCAAAAGCCTTTGAAGGAATTTGAGATTATGCAAATCTATGTCAAGTAAATACCTAGATCACAAATAGTAGCAGGAACAATGTAAGATTTGTTGAGCAGAGTAGGAATGAGATAAGCAACAATGAATCCTATGCCTCCTTTCACACACATCTTCTCACCATTCTTTGTCATTCTTTACGGAAACACTTCTCCATTTTGGCGGTCTATGCTTGAAAATAATGTTTTGTCGAATATTTTAGAGTATGTTTATTAAAATGAAAACTCCATTTTGGTGGGCTATGCCTGAAAATAAGATTTTGAAAAAAGTTTTAGGGTATGTTTATTACATTTTTAGAGTATTTTGGTGGGCTATATTCTTGATTCCTTAAATGATTTATTCAAATGGATTGTGACTAAATAAATGACTAACTATTTAGTCATTTTTATTTGTGTGACTAAATAATTTTTAATCAATGACCAAACTAGTAATTAATTTACTCATTTATAGCTGAGTTGCAAAAAATGAGAAAAAAATTTAGTCATTTTTTAGTTGTTGTGACTAAAAGTTTTAGTCACCTAGTCATTTATTTCCTTCCAAATTCTACTAGTGTGTTTTTCCCTTTGTGAGATTGTGGCCTCAAATGTTGAGGGCCCTAGGGAAGCTCTCGCTATAAGAAGAGAGACACATTGCATCTTTAACTAAAAGGATAAACCATATTGACATTAGCAATGATGATTCTGACTTTGTTGCTCCTTAGGAATGACACTTTGCTCTTACTAGCTCGCTACCTCCATCATTGTCTAGGAAGTTTGCGATCAAGTTCAATATTCTAATTTTAGGAGTCTTAATGGTTGGAAATCATAGTAAAATCAGAATTTAATAAGTTTTGGAATTAACATTTTAAAGTGTTTTTTGTGGTCATTAACTTCATACTATCTTCTTGCATAAGTGGTTGTACGCCAAATTTTTATGTAAAATATCAGAAATTATTAGATTTTGCTACCTATCTATGAATAAAATTATTAGAGTGTGAGTTTGATATTTTGAAATATCTAAAATAGTCAAGCTTGGTAAAGAAAAATCATGTCAGATAATATTAGTCCAGAACAAAATGAAGAGAAACTTGATAGATTGTGGGCTAGATTGAAAAGAAAGGGTGATGGGAAATGTTATTGTCTTTGCAATAATTTCAAGGGCTTAAAGACGTGATGAATTTTAATCACAACAACTGAGAAACATTGTAGGTAGCATGGTCACATTGAAGGGGGCATGATTATTGTCCATTGGTAAGTTGTTCATTATATGTGTTTATATTGATTGAATTTGTAAATGTTTAGATCGTTTTAACATTATATATATATATATATATAATCACTTGATCACGATCATGGCTTATTTTGTGTCTATCATTATTATAAAGGTGGGGCTCTAGGTAGATGAGATATGGATTATCACGCCCGTAGAATGTGGTTTCTGCAAGCGATCTAACATGGAGCTATGAATATCGAAGATAGTTAATGATCCTATGGAAGAAGATGATCATGCACTAGAAAACATAGTTGAAAATGATGGCACAAATACATTGATCCATGACACATTTAGTGGCAGAGCTGATCATGATGATCAAGATGACTTTGATGATGTTTATGATTTACCTGTACTTGAGAAGGCATACGAGCCCCTTTATGAAGGCTCCCAAACAACTCTTCTCTTTGTTGTATTTTTGTTATTGAACTTGAAGGTTATGAATAGTTTATCAAACATAGCAATCTCACAAATGTTAAGGTATGTTATATATGTCATATTTTTTCATCTATTTTATCTGTTGTTAGTTCATCACTAGTAAAATAAAGGATGAAATATGTACCATTAATATTCTTTATATTAACAAATTATTTTTTGTTGTAGATTGATTGGTGAATTTTTGTTACCACCATCAAATATTTTACCTCGCTCATACCGAGATTTATTTGCCATTATGAAAGATATTAGAATAGAGTATCAAGCAATAGATGCATGTCCCAATGATCATATTATATATCATAAACAACAGGAATTTGCAACATAATGCCCAAAATATCATATCAGTAGATATCAAATAGATCAATTAATAGAAAAGGTGCCTCACAAAGTTATTCACTATATTCCCATTATTCCACATATGCAATGATTATTTAGGTGCGAAAGCTTAGCGCAATTTATGGATTACCATACATGGAATAGAAGTGGAGATGACATTCTTCAAATGCTTGTAGATGGTTCTACATTTAGGGACATGGAGGAAAAATGGCCACACTTTAAAGAACCTCACAATCTTAGGCTTTCATTGGGAGTGGACGATGTCAATCCATTTGGAGAGCTGAGATCTATTTACTCGGTGTGGCCTATTTTTGTTATCAACAATAACATTCCTCCATGGATGTCAATAAAGAGGGAGCACATAATGTTGTCAATGATTGTTCTAGGTATTTTTTTACATCAATTTTCTTTAACGTAGTAGCATCTCATTTGTCTTATTTGTTGCATAATGACTTATATTTTTTTCATTCAATAGTCATGTACATTAATTTATATATGTTGCAGTAAAATGGTTATAATAATTATGTAATATTTATGTTCATTCAACTAGGTTAGTACTAAGTTAAAGATATGAATGTATATATCAAGCCTCTTATTGATGAGTTACTAAAATTATGGAATGGCGTCACTATGTATGACATCTCTAGACCAATAGGACAAATACAATTTCAATTCCATGCAATGCTTGTATGGACAATTCATGATGCCCCAGGGCTAACACATTTTTGTGGTATGTTATAATGTTTGACTGCACTTTAACAATATTTAATTTGATGAAGTAGATATCATGCATTTTTTTAAAATAATCTATTCATTATATATAATTATAAAAATTGACATATTTAATCCAATTATATATCATCTTGCAGGTCTTCAAACAAAGGGAAAATTTGCATGTCCAATTTGTGGTCCAAAGATGAAATCTTGTCGTTCAACAAGTTTAGGAAAGCAGGTGTTTGATGAGTATAGACATTTCCTCCATAGAAATCATAAGTATCGAACTACTGAAAAACATCTTTTCAATGGGAAAGAGGAGACTACATCAAAACCATGAAGAATGACACCTCGCCTATGGAAGTTGGAATATAATAGAGTTAATCGTCAAGGATATACATAAGATCAAATTGTTTATCTATCATAAATGATATGTTTTGAATTTATATTTTTGTATTGTGTTGTATTTACTCATGTTGTAATTGAAAATGATTGTTGTTGTTAATTTGTTTAACTTATATGCTTCATGAAGGTCATCAAGGCATTAATGGCCAGCTTCCACAGGGACTGAAAAGTTATCCCAGACAATTTAGTAGGTTGCCCTACTATGAGCAGCTAGTTCAGTATCAGTTTGATACAATGCATATCGAAAGAATATAATACTAGAAACATTATGGAAAATATACGGATGGAAGGCATGACAAAGAAAAAATTGTCAAAATTTGTAGTGACATTCAGGAAGCCAATCATGCAATGAAAAATGTCATTCAATTAAATAGCGATGGAGACCAAATTAATATAAGTGCCCTTCCTTGGTTATTAACAGAGCAACAAAGAAATTCTATAAAAGAAGTCATATGAAAAATTCGATTTCCCACAGGATTTGCTACAAACATAAACAATATAATAAAAAAGGAAGGTGAATTTGGGTCAGGGATGAAAACGCATGATTTTCATACCTTCATTAAGATAATTATTCTGGTATATTATACACACTTGTATAATGCATGTACTTTTCAGTGTATTGTGTTTACTACTTTTGGAAAAATAATGAAAAGATCATTTTATAATTTTTGTAGTATGTTCTACCTCTATCTCTCCCAGACAACTTTGACAACAATGTCAAGCAAGTTATATATGATCTTGGAAAATACATGAGGTAAGTAGCGATATTTGTTCAATTCATTGTATACATCTTATAATTTCCATTTTTTTTACTTGTTATGTAATATATTCTATATTTTTGTTAAATCTCGTTAATATATTTGCGCCTTGAATCACTTGTAGATAGCCATCATCTAAAGAAATCCATAAAGAAGATATTAATTATTGGAAGAGAAAAATTCATCGTCTAATGTGTGAAATGCACAAGTGTCTACCTTCGACATTTTTCAATGTACAAGAACACTACCTCATACACCAAGTTGAGGAGATTGAATTGTGTGGACTTGTACATACAAGGTCAATGTGGATGGTTGAGAGGAACTTGAAATTTTTGAAGGCGTTGGTTAGACAAAGAGCACATCTTGAGGGTTCTATGGTGGAGGGATATATGGTATACCAGACCATGGTATACATTAGTGAATATCTTCCTAATTTTGTAGCAAAGATCCATGTAGATCGCATTTGGGATCCCAACTCGATTAACAAATTGGAATGGTAGTGCCTGATGGGGAAATGTAGATTGAGGAAAGTGAGAGGTAATTATATGATGGTCATGGAGATTAATTGGAATAAATTTTACATATGGTTTTTATGTATATTATACTTATTTAATTTTTAATCTTCAATATACATCAATTATAAATTAAGGTCGTATACTGTGGTATTTAACTAATTATATGTCATTTATGAATTTCAAATTTTTTTGATATAGTTGGTCGAGAGTGGGATGCACTACATTTGTATGTTGCAAAAAATATTGATTGGATGACGGTATGGATTGAATGATGTCAACAATCTAGTCGCGCATTAACATGGGAAGGTGTGGCTTCATTGGTTAAAGAAGCTCATCGTAATGGAGATTCCAATGTTACACAAAGGGAAATTGATTTAGCATATGGTTTAAGAGATAAACAAGTACGTATAAATATATTATTCACCCATATTATTTAATTATTTTCAATTATATTGATGGAAATATATGTTGAGATTGTTTTCTTTTCATACATTCAGCCAAGAATAAATATGTTTATCAACTGACGATATTGCAATAATTTTGACATGTTTGACATATTGCAGGTGAAACACCACAAGGCTCTGTGGTGCAATGGTCATAAATTTTGAATCAAAATGTTGGATGACATGAAGAAAACTTGTGATTCTAGTATAAATGCAGTCTTTCAGGTGACTAATGTTTCATCTAGTAGCTCGACATACATCCAGAAGTCCCAGAAAATTGATACTAAGAGATTTTGGATGATATACTTGAGTGTGACTTTAAGTCCTTCAGATTAATTCTATTCATCATCCTATGGTACATGCTATGATTGAATGAAAATGATCTTGAGAGAGCTGTTATTGAACATGATAATGGATTTACCATGGTTAATACAAGGTTGATCGAGCGAGCTTGAAATAAGCCCTATGTTCTTCCAAGCCAATGTGAGCAGGTATTTTACTCAGAGGTTCTAGGTAAACCAGGTTGGTCATTTTTTGTTAGACATGATCCAAGAGGAAGGCTAGTAAAGTATAATGTGGTGGAAGAAGAAGATACCGAAGAAATAGAAGATGATGTAGATGATGATCGAGATCAATAATTAGTTGATGATTTCCTTGATGAAGATGTCGAAGAGGAGGAACTAGATCATGATGATGTAGGAGTTAATGTTCATGAAAATGATATCTGTGTGGATGATGACATTATCAAAATTGATATCAATGATGATAATGATGATATGACCAATCCTTACAATGTTGAATCTAGATCGGATGATACAAACAAAGAGTTGGATGAAGAAGAAGATCAATGACATTGAAATGTATGAGTTATGCGATTATATTATCTATTTGATATTAATTTCTTGATAGAATTATATTTGAATTATGTGGTTACATAATTAATTCATGATGTTTTTTAATTTTTATGCCATTACATAATTAATTTAATGATGTACTTTTTAATGTTTGAAAGGTCAAAAAATTAAAACATTTCAATAGTGATGTTAACAACCTTGAAATTAGTGTGTTTTATGTTTCATATGATCATAAGAGATTAAAAAGTCAGTTGTAGAGGTGGTTTTTTAGTGGTTGACATGTAAAGGCCTTTAAAAGGCATAAAGTGATCATTGTAATGGTTGTTGATGGTTGAGGATTTAAAATACAAGCTTTTGACATTCAAAAATCTGTGTTTTTCTTTAAAATTTCTATATTTTTCCTATTATGCAGCACTGTATGGTCACATGCAGCCATATTTTGATGTGAAATCAATTCCAGGTCATGAAGATATGTGTTAGCTTTGATTTGATTCTGATTTGAGGGATTAAGGAACTAATTTGAGTTAGAAAGCTTCATTTCTTTGCATACATCCTGGTTACCCTATTTTTGAGGGTTTTGTTGTCCAAACATAATATAAAGGAGTTCTTACACTTTTTGTGATTATTGTAGCTTGTGTAAGAGGCCCCATGGATACTGTTGTAATTGTAGGATGCATGAATGGGGCGTAGGATGAGAAATAAAGAAGGTATAATTGCTGTCCTCAAGAGTTTTGTAAAGAAAAACATGTGAAATGAGAGGAACTTTCTGGCCCGATGCTTGTTTGCTCCTTCATTTTCTATAAGAAGGATTTCAAGGCCAGAAGTACGGGTTAGCAAGTCAGATATTTTTTGGTCGAGTCTAGGTAGAGTTGCAGAGAAAATTTTAAAGTTTGATGGTTTTTAGGTTTTGAGTCATTCTGTAGTAGGTTTTGAATTCATGGGGATTTGATGTTTTATGACAATACTGGCATTTGAATTGAAATGATTAATTCAAACTCATGTCTCTCCATTGTACATGCATATCTAAATTTTGAATAAGATAATCAAGGGTTGTCTTGTTCATCTCACTCTTGTGGTGTGTATGATTTCTGTTTTGGCTTTAATTCAAGGAATTAATTAAAATGCTTGAATGGGATTGTAGGTGGATATGTTATGTATAAGGATTTGATAAGTAGTATTGGGTTAGAATACATGTTGATGAAAT
Organism: Sequoia sempervirens; assembly: GCA_007258455.2. NCBI lineage: Eukaryota > Viridiplantae > Streptophyta > Pinopsida > Cupressales > Cupressaceae > Sequoia > Sequoia sempervirens. Next base: position 144,285 of record VDFB02057360.1, read on the forward strand.
TGTAAAGAAATGTTCTCAAGGATCTTATATGTTGTGTTAAATCTCTCATAAACCCTTAGATGTTTATGAATTTGACTCCCTCAATGGATATATGGCACTCATGCAAGATGTACTAGTTTGTATGGTTCAATATTTTATTTGTCTTTACCTAGCACTTGCTACAAATTTCAAATCAATGATTTATTTACACTGTGGAATGTGTTGTAGTTATCTCATGCTCAAAATAGTTGATATTACTGATGAACAACCAATTCTATTCAATATTATGCTATTATGTTGAGCTATTAAATGCGATTATCTATTGTTAATGTTGTTTACGATAGTGGTGTAGAGATTGTAAATGCATTAAGGGATCACCCTCCTAGGTCTTGGAGAGCCCAAAGTGTAGGAGGTATTTAAAATCCTCATTAGTTGGTCTAGGTCCTTTGAGCTTCCCTTGATTGGAATTGGAAATTCCATAGGTAAATTAGAAGACCAACCTGGTTAGAGTAAAAACAACCAACAAGTAGAGGGGAGAGAGATAGAGGGATTCAGTGAGAGAGAGACAGAGGGAGTGGGAGAGAGATAGAGGGTTGAGTGTTAAGGGTAGAGGGGAGAGAGAGAGAGAGAGAGAGAGAGAGAGAGAGAGAGAGAGAGAGAGAGAGAGAGAGAGAGAGAGAGAGAGAGAGA
>VDFB02057360.1:145053-223100 GCA_007258455.2 Sequoia sempervirens
TAAACTCTAAACCCTTAAACCATCTATCCTCTATCTCTCTCCCACTCCCTCCCTCGCTCCCTCTCTCTCTCAAGTCTCACCCTCCTACCCCCTCTCTCTCTCTCCTCTACCCTTAACACTCAACCCTCTATCTCTCTCCCACTCCCTTTGTCTCTCTCTCACTGAATCCCTCTATCTCTCTCCCCTCTACCTATTGGTTGTTTTTACTCTAACTAGGTTGGTCTTCTAATTTACTTATGGAATTGCCAATTCCAATCAAGGGTAGCTTGAAGGACCTGGACCATCTGACGAGGATTTTAAAGACCTCCTACACTTTGGGCTCTCCAAGACCTAGGAGGGTGATCCCTTAATGCATTTACAACCTCTGCACCATTATTGTAAACAACATTAACAATAGATAATCTCATTTAATAGCTCAACATAATAGCATAATATTAAATATAATTGGTTGTTCATCAGTAATATTAACTACTTCGAGCATGAGATAAATACAACACATTCCATAGTGTAAAATAGTCATTGATTTGAAATTTGTAGCAAGTGCTAGGTAAAGACAAATTAGTACAACTTGCATCAGTGCCATATATCTATTGAGGGATTCAAACTCATAAACATCTAAGGGTTTATGACAGATTTAACACATAACATATAAGATCCTTGAGAACATTGCTTTACAATTTCATCAACATGTATTCTAACCCAATACTACTTATCAAATCCTTATACATAACATATCCACCTACAATCCCATTCAAGCATTTTAATTAATTCCTTGAATTAAAGCCAAACAGAAATCATACACACCACAAGAGTGAGATAAACGAGACAACCCTTGATTATCTTATTCAAAATTCAGATATGCATGTACAATGGAGAGACATGAGTTTGAGATAATCATTTCAATTCAAATGCCAGTATTGTCATAAAACATCAAATCCCTATGAATTCAAAAACTACTACAGAATGACTCAAAACCTAAATTGCATTTTCCTTAAAACCATCGAACTTTAAAATTTGCTATGCAACTCTACCTAGAATTGACCAAAAAATATCTAACTTGCTAACTCGTACTTCTGGCCTTGAAATCCTTCTTATAGAAAATGGAGAAAACAAGCATCGGACCATAAAGTTCCTCTCATTTCACATGCTTTTCTTCACAAAACTCTTGAGGACAACAATTATACCTTCTTCATTTCTCATCCTATGCCCTATTCATGCATCCTATAATTTCAACATTATCCATGGGGCCTCTTACACAAGCTGCAGTAGTCACAAAAAGTGTAAGAGCCCCTTTATATCATGTTTGGACTACAAAACCCTAAAAAATAGGGTAACCGGGATGTATGCAAAGAAATGAAGCTTTCTAACTCAAATCAGTGCCTTAAGCCCTCAAATCAGATTCAAATCAAAGCTAACACATATCTTCACAACCTGGAATTGATTTCACATCAAAATATGGCTGCATGTGACCGTACAATGCTGCATAATAGGAAAAATATAGAAATTTTAAAGAAAAACATAGATTTTTGAATGTCAAGAGCTTGTATTTTAAATCCTAAACCATCAACAACCATTACAATGATCACTTTATGCCTTTTAAAGGCCTTTACACGTCAACCACTAAAAAACCACCTCTACAAATAACTTTTTAATCTTTTATGATCACATGAAACATAAAACACACTAATTTCAAGGTTGTTAACATCACTATTGAAATGTTTTAATTTTTTGACCTTTCAAACATTAAAAGTACATCATTAAATTAATTATGTAATGGCATAAAAAATTAAAAACATCATGAATTAATTATGTAACCACATAATTCAAATATAATTCTATCAAGAAATTAATATCAAATAGATAATATAATCACATAACTCATACATTTCAATGTCATTGATCTTCTTCTTCATCCAACTCTTTGTTTGTATCATCCGATCCAGATTCGACATTGTAAGGATTTGTCATATCATCATCATCGTCATCGATATCAATTTTGATAATGTCATCATCCACACAGATATCATCTTCATGAACATTAACTCCTACATCATCATGATCTAGTTCCTCCTCTTCGACATCTTTGTCAACGAAATCATCAACTAATTGTTGATCCTGATCATCATCTACATCATCTTCTAGTTCTTCGGTATCTTATTCTTCCACCACATTATACTTTACCGGCCTTCCTCTTGGATCATGTCTAACAACAAATGACCAACCCAGTTTACCTGGAACCTTTGAGTAAAATACCTGCTCATATTGGCTTGGAAGAACATAGGGCTCATTTCTAGCTCGCTCGATCAACCTTGTATTAACTATGGTAAATCCATTATCATGTTCAATAACAGTTCTCTCAGAATCATTTTCATTCAATCGTAGCATGTACCATAGGATGATGAATAGAATTAATCTGAAGGACTTAAAGTCACACTCAAGTATATCATCCAAAATCCCATAGTATCAATTTTTTGGGACTTCTGGATGTATGTCACTTCTAGATGAAACATTAGTCACCTAAAAGACTACAGTTATACCAAAATCACAAGTTTTCTTCATGTCATCCAACATTTTGATTCAAAATTTATGATCATTGTACCATAGACCCTTATGGTGTTTCACCTGTAATATGTCAAACATGTGAAAATTATTGCAATATCGTCAGTTGATAAACATATTTATTCTTGGCCGAATGTATGCAAAGAAAACAATCTCAACATATATATACATCAATATAATTCAAAATAATTAAATAATATGGGTGATTAATATATTTATACATACTTTTTAATCTCTTAAACCATATGCTAAATCAATTTCCCTTTGTGTAACATTGAAATCTCCATTACGATGAGCTTCTTTAACCAATGAAGCCACACCTTCCCATGTTAATGCACGACTAGATTGTTGACATCGTTCAATCCATACCATCATCCAATCAAGATTTTCAGCAACGTACAAATGTAGTGCATCCCACTCTCGACCAACTCTATCAAAAAAATTTGAAATTCACAAATGACATATAATTAGTTAAATACCACAGTATATGACCTTAATTTATAATTGATGTATATTGAAGATTAAAAATTAACTAAGTACAATATACATAAAAACCATATGTAAAATTTATTCCAATTAATCTCCATGACCATCTTATAATTACCTCTCACTTTCCTCAATCTACCTTTCCCCATCAGGTACTACCCTTCGAATTTGTTAATGGAGTTGGTATCCCAAATGCAATCTACATGGATCTTTGCGCAAACTTAGGAAGATATTCACTAATGTATACCATGGTCTGGTATACCATATATCTCTCCACCATAAAACCCTCAGGATGTGCTCTTTGTCTAACCAAAGCCTTCAAAAAATTCAAGTTCCTCTCAACCATCCACATTGACCTTGTATGTACAAGTCCACACAATTCAATCTCCTCAACTTAGTGTATGAGGTAGTGTTCTTGTACATTGAAAAATGTCGAAGGTAGACACTTTTGCATTTCACATATTAGATGAGGAATTTTTCTCTTCCAATAATTTATATGTTCTTTATGGATTTCTTTAGATGATAGCCATCTACAAGTGATTCAAGGTGCAAATATATTAACGAGATTTAACAAAAATATACAATATATTACATAACAAGTAAAACAAATAGAAATTATAAGATGTATACAACGAATTGAACAAATATCGCTACTTACCTCACGTATTTTCCAAGATCATATATAACTTGCTTGAAATTGTTGTCAAAGTTGTCTGGGAGAGATAGAGGTAGAACGTACTGCAACAATTATAAAATGATCTTTTCATTATTTTTCCAAAAGTAGTAAACACAATACACTGAAAAGTACATGCATTATACAAGTGTATATAATATACTAGAATAATTACCTTAATGAAGGTATGACAATCATGTGTTTTCATCCCTGACCCAAATTCACCTTTCTTTGTTATTATATTGATTATGTTTGTAGCAAATCCTCTGGGAAATCAAATTTTTCATATGACTTCTTTTATAGCATTGCTTTGTTGTTCTATTAATAACCAAGGAAGGCACTTGCTATTAATTTGGTCTCCATCGCACTTAATTGAATGACATTTTTCATTGCATGATTACTTCCTAAATGTCAGTCACTAATTTTGACAATTTTTCATTATGCCTTCCATCCAATATTTTTATGTAACATTTATGTTATATTCTTTCCGATATGCATTGTATCAAACAATGCACAATTTGTAGCTACTCATAGTAGGGCAACCTTACTAAATTATTATCTCGATAAATCTACTCCTATGGAAGCAACATTAATGCCTCGATGACCTCATGAAGCATATAAGTTAAACAAATTAACAACAAAAAATCATTGTCAATTACAAGCAACATGAGTAAACACAACACAATACAAAATAAATTCAAAACATATCATATATGATAGATAAACAATTTGATCTCGGATGTGGTAACCCTTTGACGCATTAATTCTATTATATCTCCAACTTCCATGTGAGGTAGTCATTCTTCGTGGTTTTGATGTAGTCTCTTCTTTTCCATTGAAAAGATGTTTCTTAGTAGTTCGATACTTATGATTTATATGGAGGAAGTTCCTATACTCATCAAACACCTGCTTTCCTAAACTTGTTGAAGGATGATATTTCATCTTTGGACCACAAACTAGACATGCAAATTTTCTTTGTTTGAAGACCGCAAGATCATATATAATTACTAAATATGTCAATTTTTATAATTATATATAATGAATAGATTATTTTAAAAACATGCATGATATCTACTTCATCAAATTAAATATTGTTAAAGTGTAGTCGAATGTTATAACATACCACAAAAATGTGTTAACCCTGGGGCATCATGAATTGTCCATACAAGCATTGCATGGAATTAAAATTGTATTTGTCCTATTGGTCTAGAGACGTCATACATAGTGACGCCATTCCATAACTTTAGTAACTCATTAATAAGAGGCTTGATATATACATTCATATCTCTAACTTGGTACTTACCTAGTTGAATGAACATAAACATTACATAATTATTATAACCATTTTACTGCAATATATATAAATTAATGTGCATGACTATTGAATGAAAAAAATATAAGTCATTATGCAGCAAATAAGACAAATGAGATGCTACTACGTTAAAGAAAATTGATGTAAAAAAATACCTGGAACAATCATTGACAACATTATGTGTTCCCTCTTTATTGACATCCATGGAGGAATGTTATTGTTGATAACAAAAATAGGCCACACCAAGTAAATAGATATCAGCTCTCCAAATGGATTGACATTGTCCACTCCCAATGAAAGCCTGAGATTGCGAGGTTCTTCTTTAAAGTGTGCCCATTTTTCCTCCATGTCCCTAAATGCAGAACCATCTACAGGCATTCAAAGAATGTCATCTCCACTTCTATTCCATGTATGGTAATCCATAAATTGCGCTAATCTTTTGCACCTAAATAATCATTGCATACGTGGAATAATGGGAATATAGTGAATAACCTTGCAAGGCACCTTTTTTGTTAGTTGATCTATTTGATATCTACTGATATGATATTTTGGGCATTCTGTTGCAAATTCCTGTTGTTTATGATATATAATATGATCATTGGGACATGCATCTATTGCTTGATACTCCATTCTGATATCTTTCATAATGGCAGATAAATCTCGATATGAGCAAGGTAAAATATTTGATGGTGGTAACAAAAATTCACCAATCAATCTACAACAAAAAATAATTTGTTAATATAAAAAATATTAATGGTACATATTTCATCCTTTATTTACTAGTGATGAACTAACGATAATTAAAATAGATGAAAAAATATGACATATATGACATACCTTAACATTTATGAGATTGCTATGTTTGATAAACCATTCATAACCTTCAACTTCAATAGCAACAATACAGTAGAGAGAAGAGTTGTTTGGGAGCCTTCATAAAGGGGCTCGTATGCCTTCTCAAGTATAGGTAAATCATAAACATCATCAAAGTCATCTTAATCATCATGATCAGCTCTACCACTAAATGTGTCATGGATCAATGTATTTGCACCATCATCTTCAACTGTGTTTTCTGGCGCATGATCATCTTCTTCCATAGGATCATTAACTTCATCTTCGATATTCATAGCTCCATGTTCGTCCGCTTGCAAAACCACATTTTTTGGGCCGTTATAATCCATATCATCTACCCTAGGGTGCCCCACCTTTATAATAATGATAGACACAAATAAACCATGATCGTGATCAAGTGATTATATATATATATAAAATGTTAAAATGATCTAAACATTTACAAATTCAATCAATATAAACATATATAATGAACAACTTACCAATGGACAATAATCATGCCCCCCTTCAATGTGACCATGCTACCTACAATTTTTCTCAGTTGTTGTGATTAAAATTCATCTCGTCTTTAAGCCCTTGCAATTATTGCAAAGATAATAACATTTCCCATTACCCTTTCTTTTCAATCTAGCCCACAATCTATCAAGTGTCTCTTCATTTTGTTCTGGACTAATATTATCTGACATGATTTTTCTTTACCAAGCTTGACTATTTAGATCTTCAAGAAATATCAAACTCACACTCCAATAATTTTTTTTCATAGATAGGTAACAAAAATCTCCACAATTTAATATTTTACACCAAAAAATTTGGCATGCAACCACCCCTCAAGTAGTTATAAAGATAGTCCTAAGTTAATGACCCAAACACTTTAAAATGTGATAATTCCAAAACTTATTAAATTCTGATTTACTATGATTTCCAACCATTAAGACTCCTATAAAATAGGGAATATTTGAACTTGACCTAAACTTCCTACAACGATGGAGAGGTAGCGAAAGGCAGAGCAAGTGGACTCATTCCTAAGGAGAAACAAGTTGGAATCATCATTGCTAATGTCAATACGGATTTATCCTTTTAGTTAAAGATGCAATGTGTCACTTATTATGATGAGCTTATCCCTAGGGCCCTCAACATTGAGAGAGACCTAATCGCACAAGGAAGCACACACTAGTAGAATTTGACAAATAAATGACTAGGTGACTAAATCTTTTAGTCACAACAACTAAAAATGACTAAATTTTGCTCATTTTCTGCAACTTAGCTATAAATGAATAAATAAATTACTAGTTTGGTCGCTGATTAAAATTATTTAGTCAATAATAGAAATAAAAAATGACTAAATAGTTAGTCATCATTTATTTAGTCACAATCCATTTGAATAAACTTCCACTAATGAATCAAGAATATAGCCCACCAAAATACTTCTAAAAAACTTTAATAAACATACCCTAAAACTTTTTCAAAATTCATTTTCAGGCATAGCCCACCAAAATGGAGTTTCTACTTTAATAAACATACTCTAAAACCTTTCATCAAAACATTATTTTCAAGCATAGACCACCAAAATGGAGAAGTGTTTCCGTAAAGAATGACAGAGAATGGTGAGAAGATGTGCATGAAAGGAGGCATAGGATTCATTGTTGTTTATCTCATTCCTACTCTGCTCAACAAATCTTGCATTGTTCCCACTACTATTTGTAATTCCAGGTATTTACTTGACATATATTTGCATAATCTCAAATTCCTTCAGAGGATTTTGAAGTATCAATGTATCCTATATAGGGCTTAGAATGATTTCTTTTAATTAAAAAAATAAATAAATGATGTATTTCCCTGTAATTAGATAATGTGGAGATCTCCTAAATCTGGCCCAACACACTATCCTTTTTGGCATTGTATTCTTACTCCAACTACTAGGGTTTTGTATGTGACATCTTTAATATCTTCATGACCATGGCTTTTAAATAGATCTCAGCTTTTCTTTAATCCTTTTCATGGTAACCCTCGAAGTTCCATGCTAATCCACCTTCAATCTCTCTTCTAAGAAAGTTGTCTTAAGCTAGACTGCATAGTATGCATATAAAGCAAGTCCTTCATACCTGCCATTGTTCCAAACCACCACTCACTGCCTTGCTTAAAATGTTACCTCCGTAAGCATAATAACATGCTTTAAAATCATGGTTGTCAGTGATTGACCATTAAGCTCACCACTTTCATCATGAAGATACAATCAAACTCAAGGCATTATGCAAGATAACATTGTGAATTGTTTGTTGGGTACAATTCGATTTTCTTGCACATTTAATGCTTTGCTAACTTCCTTTAAGACTGGGTATTGCACCCTCAGCTGCAATCTCAAACAACTCAAACAACTCACTCACTATCACTTGAAGATTCCTTTCATGAGCATCCTCTATAAAATCAAACTATGCTCTATAGACTACCTACTTACTACAGGGACTCATTGTTTCATGGTATTGTAGTTCTTAAGATCCTTCAACCTTATTGACACTACTTCACAGTCCACAAGGTATTATTCACTATTCTCCCATCTTTGATGAGTCTCAAAACACTGCTCAAACATGCAATCCACTACCTCCATTATACATTAATGGCTAAGAAGAAACATTGAACCTATGATTACCACTATTACTTCATTTGGACAATCATTCCCTATTGCATTTTCCTTGTCTAACACTACCAAAAGCATTTGAAAAACCCTTAAGGTCAGCAAGGGGTAAGGAAACTCACTGTTAAAATCTCCACTTTACTATGCAAGGTTTGAGCTTTATTATCTTGTCACTGCTCAGCCTCTTTTTGACTGTCACATCTCAAGTGACTATCATTCTTCTTATCGTAGATTGCATTTACAAATGTCACTAAGCTACATAGTGTGCTTGTTATTGGCTACAATCTTTAGATTGCAAGATTTTTTATTAGCTACAATGTCTCAATCTTTCTGGTATTGCAACCTCACTAATCCACTATAGTTATTGTTTATGTTTCTGGAGGCCTAGAGTTTGTACCCTTGTCATGCTCTTACCAATGCTTCTATTGGTATTAAAAACCTTAAATCTTGGGTCAAAAATTAGTTGTCTTGACAAAGTTGTGGTATGATCTTGGATTGTATCCTAGAGTGTGTAGGTAGCTTGTGTTTGATCATTAAGGTATGTAAACCTATCAGGGAAATTATCCTATATATCATGGGTCTTGCTTTAATACCATAATGGTTATTAGCAATCACATTATTATAGTTTGTGGTAACCCAAGATTGCATTCAAGTATGTAACAAACTTGGTTTGTAGTTTAAGCTATACACTTTTAAGTAACATTCATAAGGTTTAGAAAATCTTGATCACTCTCTAGAATAGCCCATTAAACATGGGTTGTGCTTGAATGCACTACATAATTGATATAACACAACCACTCTGCATATCAACCAGAGTTATAGGCTCTTTATTGCAGCAAGAGGTAATCACTCTTCGATCATGCTATAATTACATCCTAACCTGTTAAACTTGAGACAACCTGAATGCACCCAATGATGATTGACACCTACATTATACAACTTGAATTAACTACATTATATGAGTGCCTCCATTTCTATCACAACATAGCCACATTAAACTTGGGTCACACATGAATGCATCTTGTATTTGTTATAGCACAACTATGCCACATGATCAATAGAGTTATGGATCACATAATTACAGTCACAAGAATATGTTCCTTGGTTGTGATCTTATGGTGATTCCACACAACAAAATCTGGACATGAAATTCTCAAAACCCTAAACCTCTAAAAATGAAATCATGAGATGTTGCTTTAAAATATGATTTTCAAACCTAGAACTACAAATCTGACTTCACAACTGAATTCTGCAAAAAGACAATGACTACCCTCAACCTGGCGATATCTTCTTGAATTTTTTCTGATTTTTCCCAAGAAAATTGTCCTTAGTTCTCCACAAACTCTCTCAAGTAGAGCAAAACCTATTCCAATAAATTAGCGAACTCACTTTTCTTTATGTCGGCCACAATTTGATTTTTTCTATTTTTCATGTTTGTCAAAATTTTCACGAAACTGATAGTCAACATTTCAATGAAACCTAGGTTCATTGAAATTTCGATGAACATCAGGGATAAACTTTCAAAAAATTGAAAATTACACATCAGATTTTACAAGCACCCGACGATACATCAAATTATACATATTTCGACAGACATTTTCGTCAGATTTTGTAGTCAAATGAGTTAGTGAAATTGAGAAGGAATAGTTGTCTCATAACTAACGCATTGGGTTTGAGAAATTTGGGAAGGTCTCCTAAGCCCAATACCAAGACTTACAAAGACAATGATATCAATATCATCAATGAGCACATCTTTCTTGAACACCTCACAAAGCAGTAGTAATGTCCCAACCTTTGGATCTCTAAGGTCTAGGAGAGAGGCTAGAAAGTGAGAGGAAATGTCTAAGTTTACTCTAAATCTATGTACTGATGCTAGGAACTATCAGCCCAAGACCATTCATAGAGCTTTGAAAGCAAGCTTGCTATTGTTCTTGCAGATCATCTTCAACCTCTAGTTAGTTATCTAATAGAGGAAGGAAACTTATCTTTTGTTGGATCTTAATCGAATTGGAGTCTCCATCAGAAGAGTATGAAAATGAGAAGATCATTTTTTGATATATATATGAAAAGCAAAGGCATTGGCACAAGAGAAAAGGAATGAGTAAGGAGGATTCATAAATGCAAATTGTTCAGCAATGTTATTGTATGTCATACCCAATACCATAAGTCTAGGGTGAGTGCTATAAAGATAGGGACATTGTGTCTTCTTTATTTTCTTGCATGCATTGAATCTAATGCACCGGGTCTATGAAATGACAACTAAGTACAACATAATAAATCAATAGCAAAAGATTGGATCAAGTTTCATTCATGTGAAGAAATAATTTATGGGCTCAACTATTATATTAATGCTCGGTGATATGTAACAATCCGTTCTATTTTATTTTTTGAAATTTATTTGTAATCAGTAGCTTTTTGCTCACAATGCAGTGCACATCCTTGCATGCAAGTGACAAGTGTCATCATATTGCAGGGTTCCCATATGCTTAGGTCTTACTTTTTTAGCAAAGTGTTTGGTACTAACACATATGTCATTTTTCTCTTGCCATTGTTATTAACATGCATATAGTTTTCTATCGGCCTAATCCTTGCACCTCCTTTAAACATGCAAGTGGTGATTATAAGTATAAATTAATTCCCATTATTCAATGCATAGTGCATATCTTGAAAGGTTGACCACAATCAAAATGGCACTAGATTTAGCTTATATAAATAAGATAGGTATCACGACATAATAACCCAGCCACAATAACCATGTACACAATAACCCTGTCATAATCACCCAAGGTAATAATAACCCATAGACAAAATAACCCATGGTCAAAATAACCCATGGAAAAAATAACCCATGTAATTTATTAATTTTGTTTTCCTTTCTCTATATTCTTATGGGGATATTCTGTCAATGGTTTATTTTGACCACAGGTTATTTTGGCTTGGGTTATTATGACCCTGGGTTATTTTTTCCTTGGGTTATTTTGTCTAGGGTTATTTTGGTCGGGTTATTATGTCCTGTAACCAATAAGATATAAATAAGTATAGTATTAATACAATATTAATATAAATATTGTAATAATATTTATAGGTATTTATATTATAATACTTATTATTTATTTATACAATATAATATTTATACTTATATATCATTATATAGTAGACTTATAGTATATTAATATAATATAATTATACTTATACTTGTGTGTATGAATAATGTGAGTGCATAAGCAAATAATACAACACACCAATGAAACATTATATTAGAGAATTCGAATGATAATCAAATCAAAACAAAAAACTCCCCAATGGCGTCTCATTCTCCTCTATCTCCAAGGATTCTTTAAGTCATTTTCTCTTAGATTGTTTGTGCGCATGACTTTCCAAATGACAACCTGAAGAATGAGAGATGATGGAAATGCAAGAAATATTTCCTACATGATTGATTGCTAAACTAGCTATAAATGATTGTGCAAAGATTATGATGTTGCTATGATATTGATAATGAAAATGATATGATTAAACTACTATAATTAAAATGCAGCTAATGCAAGTGCCATGATAAATCTACTTAATGCTGAAATGCTAATACTAGAATGCTAATGCTAAAATGACAATGCTAATGAAATTTTTGTAGAGTGTAATTATGCTCAGCTCCATAAATGTTTTGTTGTAAATGAGGCTCTATTTATAGATTTTCCAAGGCATGAGCTTATGTGGCAGGAATCAATGGTCTAGATTCAATCTAGAGAATGGGCGGTTGAAGACGAAGAGGTTAGAAAGAAAAGGGGAGTGTGTTCCCTTTAGAAGAACAAACTACCAAGTGCGAAGAGGAATCAAGTGGAGATGAAGGCCAAGTGTCTCAAAATTGGCTAGAATTTGTTGAGGATAAATTCCATATTAAATATTAAGAATATTTAATTTCTTGAGACACATGATGAGGTGGAAGGTGGAAAGTAGTAGAAATGTGCTTAAATTCAAATTTAGAATTCAAATTTAATGAGAGGAGGTTAATTAAATAAAACAAAATAATTAAATTTGTTCATTTAATTAAGACATGAAGAAAATGATTTAAGATAGGAAGAATTATAGAAAATGAACTATATAAATAAATTTTGCAATTTTTTTATAAGTAGACGAATTAAAAATCATTAATTAAATAACTTATATTTAATTAATTTCCTCTAAACCAAATTTAAGTGTATACATCTTGCCCCTCTTTGAAGTGATGTGTTTGTGGCACATTGTTTCAAAGAAAAATTTGTTGATAGTGCTGATAAAAGTTTTCAATATTCCCTAGATGTTGATTTTCAAGTGATGTTGCATGTATGCCCCCTTGAGAGATAAATCGAAAAATTTTGAATTTTTAGGATTTTTTTTGAATTTGTGAAATTTTTATGATTTTTTGATGATTTTTAAATTTTATGAGTTTGAGACAATTTATCTCCTGATAAAGAAGACAAACCTTCCAATTGATTAATTGATGCCCTTGTGAAAAATAAAGTAACCTCACTTAATTATCCTCCAATTACCCCTTTAAAAGATAAAAAGAAGAAAAGGTGATCTCATTTGAATTTATTTACATTTGGAAGATTGAGTTGATTGATCACCTAAGCAAGATGGTGATCCAATACCACACCCACTGATTCAAGCGAGTTTGATGGTACAACTGCCCCGCTGTGTATGCACCTCCAATTCATACCCCGAGAAACCACTTGTTGAATATTGAATTTGTTTTTTGCAAAAAAAATTCATGTTTTGAAATCTGTTAGCGCTTTTAGCACATTTAGGATCCACTTTAGCGCATTAGTTTCCTATTTTAGCGCATATGGTAATTTAGTGCATTTAGACCTTGATATAGCACATTTATTGAATATTTTAGCACATAGATATTTGTAGCGCATAGGTGCTAAAAAATGGTGCATTTGGTTTGTGTTTTAGCGTGTTTTATGATTTATCACATAGATGCTACCAAGTACCGCATTTAATGTCTATTGTAGCGCATTTGGTATTTTAGTTCATTCATGTTAGATTTTGGAGCATAGATGGATTTTAGTGGTGCATCCAATGTTTTAGTGCATAGACACCAGAATTGAGGAATCGTTGATTTTCTCCTCATTTTTGATGTTTGATGATGTTTGATAGGTTAGATGATGATTTACCTCATGATAGTTGAGTATCAATGATAGGATAGATGATGATTGACCTCATGATAGGTGAGATTCAATGATAGACACTCAATGATATTTGATTAAAATATCATTAGAGTTGATTAGATTGATTGAAAGTTGATTGATAAAATGTTGATCTGTGATATGTCATGATTATAGGAGGATTTTACAGTTCTTCAGTCTCAGGGGCGCTTCCTAAAGACCTAGGACATGATTCCATGTTTGGTGTAGGTGGATTTGGATGTGATTCGGCTATGTGGTCTATCTTCCTTGATTGATATGCCCCAGTATAGGATAAATAGGGGACTATTGACCGCATTAGCTAAGAGGTGGCATAGCAACCACAACACTTTCCATATGGCCACAAGTGAGATGATAGTTACTCTAGAGGATGTGTACCATATATTGGGGATTCTTGTGGTTAGTGAGTTAGTTATCTATGATCAGACCGAGAAGGGAGGTACTGAGGCACTGAGGAGGATTTTTGTTGATAACGGGATTAGCGGTTATGAGATCCTATGCCAAGATATGCTTGATCCATATGATCCCTTACCATGTGTTCTACCTGGTTTCATTGGAGGTTTCCTATGTCTCGACCGTTGGTCGAAGGAACTGTCCATTGGCTGGGGTAGGATAATGGAGAGTATGATTATGTAGGGGATCAGATATGCATGGGGTTCCTGCATGTTAGCTCATTTGTATCATGATCTACATCAAGCAATGTATCTTGGAGCTACTAGTCTATTAGCTAGAGTGACATTGCTTCAAATTTGGGCTTGGGAGCACATAGTTGTTACTCAGCCTATGGCGGATAGAGATCATCCAATTGGCAGGCCATATGTCTTTGGATACATAGGTCTGGTTGTCCAGCACAAGCTGGGAAAATTTGAGTATTGGCATCAAGTTTTGGATGATTTGGAGACTGTCACATGGCGACCATACTTAGATTGTGAGCAGTGGTATAAGGATGATATTGAGAAGCCATATTTTTTCACTTCGAGGTAATTGATTGGTCAGACACAATTTGTTATCAAGAGATTCCTACTCATGAGGGTGCTTCGCCAGTATGGTTGATTTTAGGTTATGCCCCAGGGAGTTTCATTATATGCTTGGAAACAATAGGATATCCCAGAGTGGGGACCCACGCTATCCTATGATACATCTTGTGAGGGGTATTTTTTATTGTAACCATAGATATGGGATTACTGTCCAGAGATCACACATGCTTTGATGAAAAATGATTATGCTCAGTATTTCTTCACACATGCTTTCCTGAGGATATCCAGTCCAAATGAGCTAGCACCGACATTGGATGATGAGTAGGCATAGAGATAGAGGAGGGGTGGGGGAGATGGAGATGAGGAGGAGGGAGACGGAGGGGATGGAGGGGATGGTAGTGATGGAGGAGATGGTGGAGATGTAGGTGGAGGTGGCAGCCAAATATTAGATTTCAAAGTACCTTGGAGGAGGAGATCTATTGTTCCTTTAGGACAACAGTAGTCAGGACCATCTTAGATTTAGATTCACGTGCCTTCCTATCAATACCAAGCATAGAAAGACGCCTTACAGGCACAAGTGCAGGGTTTACAAGAATAGCTATCATAGACACAAGCGCAGATTTCCTCTCTAACAGTAAAGAGAGATGCCATGAGGTAGAGATGTGAGCAGGCGGAGGCCCTAGTGGAGAGATTATAGGGAGTTTTCAAGGGGACCACCACAGGGGATATGCTTAGGGAGATGCGACATTCAACCATAGAGGAAAAGTACTATAGATTACGTTACTATGAGGTAGTTCCTGCAAAGTGGCATGCCCTAAGTTATGCATAGTCTATCAGTGTCAAATTAGGTCATATTTATTCTCAGACTACGAGTAGGGATGTAACTAGGCCACCTCCTAGAGATCCATCAGGCAGGGATCCAAGTGCAAGTCCATCTGGTGGTGTAGCAATAGGCATAGTGAGGCCTACATTATCTGGGGGGAGTAGCACATAGCCTTTGTGTTTATATTTGATGTACTGAGACTTGATATATACATTTATTCAGTCAAAGACGTTATGATTTCTTGCCATTTTGTTGATATATCTCTCCACATTTTGGGATATCATTGTACATTTGACATTGATTATTTTGAGTTTATATGAGATGTAGCAGAGACTATTGATTTATATGTTGCCTATATGCTTTTATGATGAAAGTATTTTGTTTATATGATTATGTCGTGGTTGTATATGGATACAATAATGAAATGAGGATGCATAGATTATGATTCTAATTTTTTTATGGGTGATGTTTTATCATGCAGATAATATGTGATGCACCTTTTTTTTTTGCATTTTTCTAATGCAAGTATATGATCTAATGCATGGATGAATGACCTATGATGATACTTTCTAATGTATGTATGATATGATAATGACTATGTAACTATATGTGAATGATATTTTTTCTATTAATGTCAAATGTACTTAATCCTTTAATGAGAGAGATAAAATCATTTTGAAATGTGTCAGCCTTGAAAAACCTAAATGTAGATGCAAAACTAATATGGATGCAATCTATCTCAACCATGCAAATCTAAATATGCAATGTCATTTTTTCAGCTGATTTGTTGTTCTTGGTATCATCATTGAGCTTTTTAATATGTTGAAAGTTAGTACAAGAATTGATGGTATAATTAAACCATGATGACCTGAGTACAACTTCCATTGATTTTGATATTGCAAGGTAATACAAGCATCTAGGCATAATTTAACCGAGATGACCTAAGTATAATTGCTTGCATAAAACAGACAAGAGTTAATCATTTTCCTATGCAAATCCATAATTTCATCAATGATACTTTGTAGAGCACATCCAGCGACATATTTACATAGTATTAACGATCAACTCACAAACAACAGACAAAGAAAAATCATACTCCATCATAGCTTCTCTAGTCCATGACATCCTTGAGTTGCTCTAGAGAAATGATAACAAAAATCAAAATACAACAATTGAACATCATATGCTAAAGTGATTAAACCATGCTTCGGAAGAATATCATCCAATGAGATTTGGTTTTGAATGATCTTGTTGTTGATTTGGATGGTGGGTTTTCTGAAAAGTGTGATTGGTGTTCAATGTTCAGTTTTGTTTTGATTGTTATGTTTACTATGTTGTCTGACTATTATTTGTTTGTTATGTTAAGCTCAAAGTAGATTTCCTCTAGTGAGTTCAGGATTTTTCCCCCAATGAGAAACCAACCATTTATTATGAATATGCACAATGATCACCAAGCCAAGATCAAATACGACTTGAATGTGTGGTTATCTACATGATGTTTTCGTTGGAGGTTTCCTATGTCTCGACCGTTGGTCGAAGGGACTGTCCATTGGCTGGGGTAGGATAATAGAGAGTATGATTACATAGGGGATCAAATATGCATGGGGTTCCTACATGTTAGCTCATTTGTATCATGATCTACATCAGGAAGTGTATCTTGGAGCTACTAGTCTATCAAATAGAGTGACATTGCTTCAGATTTGGGCTTGGGAGCACATAGCTATTACTCGGCCTATGGCGGATAGAGATCATCCAGTTGGTAGGCCATATGTCTTTGGATACACAGGTCTGGTTGTCCATCACAAGATGGGAAAATTAGAGTATTAGCATCAAGTTCTAGATGATTTGGAGACTATCACATGGTGGCCGTACTTATATTGTGAGCAGTGGTATAAGGATGATATTGAGAAGCCATATGTTTTCACTTCGAGGTAATTGATTGGTTAGACACAATTTTTTATCGACAGATTCCTACTCATGAGGGTGCTTTGCTAGTATGGTTGAGTTTAGGTTATGCCCCAGGGAGTTATATTATATGCTTGGAGATGATAGGATATTCCAGAGTGGGGACCCATGCTATCCTATGATGCATCTTGTGAGGAGTATTTTGGATTGTGGCCACAGATATGGGACTGTTGTCTAGAGATCACACATGCTTTGATGACAGATGAGTATGCTTAGTATTTATTCACACATGCTTTCCTAAGGATATCCAGTCTAGATGAGCCAGCACCGACATTGGATGATGATCAAGCACTGAGATAGAGGAGGGTTCGGGGAGATGGAGATGAGGAGGAGGGAGATGGAAGGGATGGAGGGGATGGTAGCGATGGAGGAGATGGTGGAGATGTAGGTGGACGTGGCAGACAGATATTAGATTTCAAAGTACCTCGGATGAGGAGATCTATTATTCCTTCAGGATAGCAGCAGTCAAGACCATCTTAGATTCATATTCACGTTCCTTCCTATCAGTAGCAAGCATAGAAATACACCTTACAGGCACAAGTGTAGGATTTACAAGAACATATATCACATGCACAAGCACAGATTGCATCTCTGACAACAGAGAGAGATGCCATAAGGCAAAGATGTGAGTAGGAAGAGGCCCTAGAGGAGAGATTATAGAGATTTTTTGAGGGGACCACCACAGGGGATATGCTTAGGGAGGTGTGACATTCAACCAGAGAGGCAGAGTACTATAGATTACGGTACTATGAGGTAGTTCCTACAAAGCAACATGCCCCAAGTTATGCATAGTCTGTCAATCCCAGATCAAGTCAGATTCATTCTCAAACTATGAGTAGGGGTGTGACTAGGCCACCTCCCAGAGATCCATCAAGTAGGGATCCAGGTGTAGCTCCATCTGGTGGTGCAGCAACAGGCACAGCAAGGCCTACATTATCTTGGGGGAGTAGCACATAGCCTTTGTGTTTATATTTGATGTACTAAGACTTGATATATACATTTATTCAGTCAAAGACATTATGATTTCTTGCCATTTTGTTGATCTATCTCTCCACATTTTTGGATATCATAATACATTTGACATTGATTATTTTGAGTTTATATGAGATGCAGCAGAGACTATTGATTTATATGTTGTCTATATGCTTTTATGATGAATGTATTTGATTTCCATTCTATATGCTATGTGATATTTATATGATTATGTTGTGGTTGTGTATGGATGCAATGATTAAATGAGGATGCAATATAGATTATGATTCTAAATTTTTTATGGCTGATGTTTTATCATGCAGATAGTATGTGATGCACCTTATTTTAAATTTGTATAGCTTCTGGATTTGATTGTGTCAAAATTTTTTACATCAATGTTTCAAATCACACTGTGATCCATCACCTTTTTTTTGTAGTTTTCTAATGCAAGTATATGGTCTAATGCATGGATGAATGACCTATGATGATACTTTCTAATGTATGTATGATATGATAATGATTATGTAACTATATGCAAATGATCATTTTTTCTGTTAATGTGAAATGTACTCAATAATTTAATGAGAGAGATAAAATCATTTTGAAATATGTCAGCCTTGGAAAACCTAAAATGTAGATGAAAAACTAATATGGATGCAATCTATCTTAACCATGCGAATATAAATATGCAATGTTGTCATTTTGTCAGCCGATTTGTTGTTCTTGGTATCATCATTGAGCTTTTAATATGTTGAAAGTTAGTACAAACATTGATGGTATAATTAAACCATGATGACCTGAGTACAACTTCCATTGATTTTTGATATTGCAAGGTAATACAAGCATCTAGGCATAATTTAGTCGAGATGACCTGAGTATTCCTTGCATAAAACAGACAAGAATTAATCATTTTCCTATGAAAATTTGGAATATCATCAATGATACTTTGTAGAGCACGTCCCACGACAGATTTACATAATAGTAATGATCAACTCACAAACACCAGACAAAGAAAAATCATACTCCATCATAGCTTCTCTAGTCCATGACATCCTTGAGTTGCTCCAAAGAAATGATAACAAAAATAAAAATACAAAAATTGAACATCATATGCTAAAGTGTTTAAACCATGCTTCAAAAGAATATCATCTAGTGAGATTTGGTTTTGACTGATCTTGTTGTTGATTTGGATGGTGGGTTTTTTGAAAAGTGTGATTGGTGTTCAATGTTGAGTTTTTTTGTGATTGTTATGTTTGCTATGTTGTCTGACTGTTGTTTGTCTGTTATGTTAAGCTCAAAGCAGATTTCCCCCAATGAGTTCAATATTTTTCCCCCTGTGAGAAACCAACCATTTATTGTGAATATGCACAATGATCACCAAGCCAAAATGAGATACAACCACAATGTCTGGTTATGTACATGAGGTTCTTATGATGGACAGGCAAGTGTAATGATGGCGAAAATTAGATGGTCGACACATGTTACAATAGATGGAAAAGCTAATCTATCACAAATAGTGCATGTTTCCAGGTTTTAACTAGTTTTTATTGCACTTTTTCTGATTTTATGATTTTTTTGTTGTCACCAAGATGCCTATTTTCTAGGTTTTCATCAAGGTAACGATTTTTTTATTTTTCACTTTTTTTATATTTTCTCTTTTTTACTTTTTTTTTTAATTTTTTGATCTTTTTTTATTTTTTGGATTTTTTTGCTTTTGAATTTTTCTACTTTTTGAACCATGCATTGGATGAGTTAGGTATAAAAATTCTTGAGATGAAGGTTATTGATAGGTTCTTCAAATAGTTCCCCTTCGGGTATAGATAACTGATATGCTCCAGATCCATATATTAAGACAATGACAAAAGGACCTATCCAATTAGGTTCAAATTTTCCTTTCTTTTCTTGATCTTGTTGATTGTGAGGATTCTCTTTTAGTACCAATTTGCCAACCTAAAATGTTCTTGGTCTTACCTTTTGGTTATAAATCCTTGACATTCTTTGTTGATAATCTTTCAGATGATCAACAGCATGATGACAGTGTTCATCTAACAATTCCAACTCCTATAGTCTAGATACTCAATATTCATCCTCTAAAATGATTCATTTCAATGACACCCAAAGTGAAGGTAAGTCAACCTCGATAGGTAAAATGGATCCATACATAAGGGCATATGGTGTGGCTCCTATAGGGGTGTGGATGCTATTACGGTATGCCCATAAAGTATGGTTTAGTTGAACATGCCAGTCACGTCTAGCATAGTTGACAGTTTCTTCAAGATTTTCAAAATGGTCTTCTTTGATGCTTTTGCTTGGCCATTCCCTTTAGGGTAATAGGGTGTGGAAAATCAGTATTGGATATGGAATTTTTCACAAATTTCTTGTACATCTTGGTTTTTGAAGGGTCTACCATTTTCAGTGACAATGGAGCTAGGGATGTCATACTGAAAAACAATGTAGTTCAGGATAAAAGAGGCAATTTGTTTACCAATGATTATGGTTAATGGGATGGCTTCAATCCACTTTGTGAAATACTCAGTAACTATGATTATGAATTTATGTCCATTAGAGGAAGATGGATGAATCTTTCCACAAGATCAAGTCCCCATTTACAAAAAGGCCAGGTCGATGTGAATGGTTGTAGCTTCTACATTGGTGCATGTATGAGGTTTCCATGGACTTGACACTTCTTGCACTTTTTGACAAATTGAAAAGATTATTTCTCCATGGTTGACCAATAATATCCCAAGCGTAGGAGTTTCTTAGCTAGAGTAAGACCACTTGAATGAGTACCACAAATACCTTCATGAACTTCTCGTAAGGCAGTTTTAGATTCATCACGTTCAATACATTGGAGGAGAGTACCATCGAGACCTCATCGATAAAGTGTATCAGCTATCAGTGTGTGTCAAGCTACTTGACAGATAAAGTTGTGTTTTTGGTTTTAGGATAGATCAGCTGGAAGGGTATTGTCTCTTAGATAAGTATAAATCTTCCCCTAGATTGAAGAATTAGCTTCAACTAGATGGTACATGACTTGGGATTCAAGATTTTCATAGGCGGGAGTAAACAATTGTTCCACCATGAATTCATAACGACTTCATTTTTCTGGTATTTGTAAAAGAGAAGCAATGTTTTCCATGGCATATGCAGCTTTGTCGTCTACTCTAGAAATTTGTTCAAACTTGATCTCAACAAAGTATTTATTGAAGTCATCTACCATTCTCTTGTATGGCATTAGCTTGTCATATTTTTTTTTATAGTCATCATTAACCTGATTTATTACTAATTGAGAATCTCCATAGACTTGTAACTCTGTGATTTTCCATTCCATTTGTCGAACCCCAATCCAAATACCTATAAAACACAATGAACAAACACATTAGGATATCAAATGAAAGTAAGAATAAGGATTCCCCATGAAATCCATTAGAAAAGTTTAAAATAGGAAATGAAGCAAGAATGAAATGAAAGAACAATAAAGCAAACTAAATCCTATTGAATACAATGCAAACTCTTGATCCCATGGGGGAATTGGTGCCAATTTGATGTGAAAATTGGCCCTTTCCTAACTCCTATGATGCAAGCTTGATGAATGTTGATGAATGATCCACTTTGATGAAGAATGGTGAGTGCTTCAAGACCAAAATCTGCATAACCTAGCTAAGAACTCAATAATATGGATGAAGATTGCTAATAATTTGAGCATAATAAGTTTACTCAAATTGTGGATGATGAAATGAGGAGATTAGCCTCCTATTTATAGAATGAGAAGATGGATGGATGTCCAAAATAGAGCAATGTAGGACTAAGAATTAGCCAATGGAAAAATGTCACTTGTCAACTTATGAGTGGATGGAGGATGTGCAAGTTTTGAAGAATGTGTTAATAAATGCATATATTTGAATTTTGAAATTGTTGAAATGACATGTAAGAGGGAAAGAAGATGCATTGAATGCCACTTGGCTCAAGGAAAAATGACTTTGTAAGAGGATTAAATGCCTTGTTGGAAGGACAAAGTCCACTTGGATTTTGAATTCAAATTGAGAGAATATTCCTTAAAAGATGCCTTGTTGAGGAAAATAGAGATTTAATTAGATCAAATAAGTCTATTTTCATGTGCAAGTGGTAAAAGATGGAGGATGGGACATAAGGAGAGATTAAATTAATCAAGGTTAATTAATTTAATGAAGGGATTAAATGATGTGACCTATTTTACTTCAATTTGTGGATTTATTTAAATCAAATATGAGAAGAATGTGATAAAGGATTAATTAAATAAGGATTTTTTATTTATTTAATTAAAAGGGATGATGTTAGATTAATCTAAATAAGGTTTTAATTTATTTAATTCAATAGATAGAATTTAGAGATTTAATCAAATAAAATTAATTATTTAATTAAATAGGATAATTAGATCAAAATGGTTAATTTAATTATCGAGGAAGGATGACTTAATTAGATAACTGATTTATTTAATTAAGAGATGAATATTGATGAATTTAATCAGATAAAGGTATTTGATTAAATGGTTAGACCGAAGAATGATTCAGGATGAAATGATGTTAGTGGTAAGGATCAGATGTCCAATATCAATCAATATATTTTACGTGTCTACACCACTACTACCTTGATACCAATGATTAGTGCTTCATATTCAGCCATGTTTTTAGTGCAAGGGAACATCAACTTGTAATATTTTGGGATAGTGTTTCCTTGAGGAGTAACAAATAGGATTTCAGCATCTGATCCATGTTGAGTGTAAGACCCATCAAAGTATAATATCCAATGTTGTGTTGTCACTGTGAGGACATCAGCATCTAGGAATTCAATGTACATAGGATGGTCATCTTGCAATGGTGCTTCAGCTAACTAATCTACTATTTCTTGGCCCTTTATTGCTCTTTTATCCACATACTGAATGTCAAATTCACTCAATATCATCACCCACTTTGCTAATCTTCTTGTTAAATTGGCTTTGTTGAGTAGATATTTTAATGGATCTATCTTGGCTATTAGTTTGATGGTATGTGTTAACATATAGTGTCGCAATTGTTGAGTAGAAAATGCCACTACTAAACAATATTTTTCAATGAATGTATAGTTAAGTTCATAGTCATTCAGTGTTTTGTTCTTATAGTAGATAGCCCTTTCTTTTCCTATAGAGTCTTCTTGTGTTAGCAAAGCTCCCAAAGATACCTCAGTAGTTGCTATGTAGAGTAGAAGTGGTTTTCCCTCTATTGGTGGTACCAATATAGGTGGATTCATCAGATATTGTTTCAATTGATTAAAAGTAGCTTCACATTTTTCATCCCATCTAAAAGAAACGTTCTTGTGTAGAAAATGAGTAAAAGGATGACTTTTGTCTGCTAGTTGCGAGATGAATCTTCCTTTTAGAGATATTAGTTGGATAATGTTCTTAGGAGGTGGCATTTCCATGATTTATTTGACTTTTTTTGGATCTACTTCGATGTCTTTAGCTAAGACTATGTATCCTAAGATTTTTGCCAATGTTACTCCAAATACACACTTCTTTGGATTTAAACGCACATTGAAATTTTCCAATCGAGTGAATATTTTATCCAATATTTCTAGATTTCCTTCCCTAGTGAATGATTTTGCTAACAATTCATCCACATAGTCCTCCATGAATGTGTGCATCATGTCATGAAAGATAGTTGTCATTGCATGCTGATAGGTGGCTCATGTATTCTTTAATCCAAAAAGAATGATGTTTCAACAAAATGTACCCCATGGGCATGTGAAAGTTGTTTTGTCTTGATCTTCTGGTGCAATTTTAATCTGATTATAGCCTGAAAAACCATCCATGAGTGATAGCATAGAATTTTCTGCTATTAAATCCACAATGATGTCTATATTGGGCAAAGGAAAGTCATCCTTTGGACAAGCCTTGTTAGATCCCTAAAATTTGTGCATATTATAATGTTGTTGTCTAGTTTGGAGAGTAGTACAATGTTTTAAATCCATTCTACAGAGTCAATTAGTTAGATGAATCTTGCATCTAATTATTTTTTTAATTCTACTTTCACTAGTAGGGTGATGTGTGGATGCATTTTTCTCAATTTTTTCTTTACTGGCTTCACTCCATGTGCTATGGATAAATTATGCATTATTAAATCTAGATCTATTCCTAGCATGTCAGCATAGGACCAAGAAAAATTAATTTATCTTTCTTCAAAGAATTTGGTGAAATTTGGCTTTTCTTGGTCTGTCATTGATGCTACTAGGTGTAAGGTCTTTGTTTTTTCCATAGTGCCAATATGGATTGTGTAGGCTCAACCAATACTAAATATCTTTCATGATACTTCTCAAGAAGAGTGTCAAATCTCCCATCCTTCAGTTCCTCAAAGAGGTTTTCACCATTGGATATGCTCTTTATTTTTACTTTTTTATGATCTAATACTGCCATTGCATGGTTTTCACCATTAGATCAATTTTTTGTATTCTTTATTTTGTAGCTAAGAGGTTTGGCACTCCCCTTGTTTGAAGCTTCATTATGAAATTCATTGGTGGAACTTGTTCCGGGATTTTTAGAGCAAAGTAAATTGAAAATGGCATCATCATCTAAAAAGATAGGGATATCAAGCAGCTTGGCTTGTTCCCAGTCAATGAGTTCAGGATGTATCAAAGGAAAGGAATCATCGGATTGGTCAAGATTAAAGGTGGTAAGTGTCAAGATGGAAACATTTTCAAGGTGTTCAATAGCAATGTCGAGGTCTATAATGTTACTCTCCTCTGAATGATCTATCTCACTCGATGTTTGATCATCCTCACTAGAGTCATCGATATGTACTGATCCAAATTCAAGTCATCTAGACCCTGAACTTTGTCCCTCCATATGTATGGGTCCATACCTCTGTATCACATCAACTTCTTTGTCTTGACAAGATTCTTCAGATAGTGAATCCCATTTATATTCATTTGAGTCTATTTTATAACTAGTTTGCAATTGGAGGATTCCCTCACAAATCTTCTAAGTGGTTCTTCCTGTGTCTCTTCTTTGTATCCCAATCTTGTCTTTTCTTTTATATTGGTTATGATAGGTTGTATTCGTTCCATAATACCTTCTTTTCTTTTTCCAATAGGACCTTTTGCCTTCATATCCCATCTTTTCTAATATTGTGAATCATTTACCATATTGCTGTATTAGTACATTGGAAATTGATCCTTGGTATTTTTCTTCATCTTTGTAAAGACAATTTAGAACGTCTTTGTCTTTAGATTCATCAACTAGAGTTCCTTCTTTTACAAATTTACCATCAAAGAGCATGATGGGTTGTGAGGATTGTTGTCTAGATGTTGATGGTTGTCCATATGATTTTGGATAAGGTAGTAGTTGTGAGAGACATAAGGATTGCTCAAAAGAATATTCACCCATGCCTTTACCTTTCAACTAGATATTTTTCTCAAACTTTTTTGACAAAGAATTAAGTTGGCTTTCATTACTTGAGGAAATAGAATCACCAATGCCTTTATCTTTCAATTGAACCTTTAGCTCAAACTGATTTGACAAATAATTTAGTTGGATTTCATTGCTTGAGGAAATAGAAGTGGGAGCTTCTCTGTTGTGTGGTATACAAACATCTTGGACTATCTTGAGAGTGTTGCAGTATTGAGGATTATTAGAAGCTGTTGAAATTGTTATCTCTTGGCCATTGTAAGGGAATTTCAAGCATTGATGATATGTTAATGGAATTTCTTGCATTTCATGGATCCAAGGTTAACCCAAGAGTATGTTGTATGTCAAATATTTATCTAAAACTTGGAAGATTATATCCTTTTGAATTGGTCCAACTTGAATTGGCAATACTATCAATCTTTGAGAGGATCTTTCTTCATCATCATAAGCTTTTATGGTGATATTTCTTCTAGAATCTATTGCATTTTCTAAAAATACCAATGCATGGATAAGCTATAAAGTGTAGATATTTAGACCATCTCCTACATCTATTAAAACAGGTTTCACCCAATGTTTATGAATTATAACCTCAATATGGAGTGGAATTTTTTGTGGATGAGTGAGGGATGCATCATTGTTTTCTGAGAATGATAAATAATGGGGTGTAGTAAAATTTCCCACCATGGCTTGGAATTGACAAACTTCCAAATTGGTTGGTACTGTGGTGTCTACTAAAGCTTTTTCCAGAATATCCTTATGGGCTAGTGAAATTTTAAGAAGTTCTAGTATGGATATCTATGTTGGGATCTTTTACAATTGATCTACGATATTGTATTGATTTGAAGGGGCAGTAGGTGTTTTAGATGAACTTCCTTTCAATACAAACTTGGGTTGTGCTCGTGTGGTCACATTTAATGGTAGGTTGTCTTGTTTATCCTTGATTTTGATGACATTGATTTGATTATTAGTTGCAACAATGTCTTGTTTGATTTCATTAATTTGATTTGATTTTATGGTGATGTCATTGAGTTGATTATCAGCTACAACAATGTCTTTTTTATTCTTTGTTTTATTGTCATTGATTTGATTATCAGCTACAATAATGTATTTTTTATGCCATCGATTTGATTTGATTTGATGGTGACGTCATTGAGTTGATTATCAACTGTAGCAATGTGAAGGATGGTGGTATCATAGACATAGTTCACATTCTTCCCTTTTTTTTGTTGAAGAGGATTCTCTTTTTTCATAATTGGGTAAAATATTTTTAAATGCTCCATGATCAACATTTGTTTGAGGTCCTTCTATTGATATTTCACGTCTATCTATCAAGTTTTGCACCAAATGTTTTAGTTGCATACAATCATTTGTTTTATGACCTTTGTTTCTATTAAATTCACAGTAATATGTATCGTTTCACCATGATGGTTTAACTCTTGGTTCAAAAGCTTGTGCCTCCAATAATGTTATGAATTTAGCTACAAGAAGCTCTTTTAATGTTGATTCAAGTGATTGTACCAAAGGTGTGAACTTTTTGTGTTGTGGTGGTGGAGTTGGTTTAGATTTAGTGTTGTTTTGATTGTTGTTTTGATTGGTTTTGGGTGTAATACCTGATAAATTGAAAACTAGTTTTGCATTATGTGTTTTAGCTACACCATCATTACCAGCATTCTTGTTTCTTGTCCAGAATTTGGATTTTCCATTGGTGTTATAATGGTTGGAAGATTTTGTTGAGTTTGGTCCTTCATTATAGATTTTTAATACTCCTCTCTTAACCAAGGCTTCCTCAATCTTAAGTCAATTTTCAATCATCTTTTCAAAGTTGGATGGACATTGTAATTGCATCCTATAACTCATCTCAGTGTTAAGGTTATCAATAAAGATCTCCATCTTTTCTTTCTTAGGTATAGGACGATCATATCTAGAAAATAATTGTCTCCATCTTTGTAAGAATGTAAGGAATGATTCACCATTTTTCTATTTTGTATTACAAATATCCTTCAAGGTTATTTCATGTTGAATCTTGTAGGAATATTGAGAGTTGAATTTATTTACCAGCTCTTCAAATGATCCAATACCTAGTGGGAGTTTTCAAAACCATTCCATGCATTTTCCACCCAAACTTCTTGGAAACAATCTCATTAGATAAGTTTCTTCATATGCAAATTCAAGACTCATGGTGCAAAATTATTTTACATGGCCTTGAGGATCATTTTTTCCATTGTATTTTTCATATTTTGGAAGATCACAATTTGGCGGAAAAGGTATCATGTTCAAAATCCTGTCAAAGGGATAAGGGTAGATGTCTTGCAGCAAATATCTTTTTGTTGTTCGTCTTTGCATGTCTTGGATTTGTTGTTGAATATTTTGCATTTGTTGAGTTAAATCATTCATTGGGTCTATGTTTCATGAGACAGCTTCTATTTTCTTGGGATATCCCTTCAATTGGTTGATATCAAACTCATTGGGTAGTTTCACACCTTGATTTTCCATCATCAAAAATTATTTCTCTCCATCTTTTTCTAAACTTTTCTCCATGAACTTGTGAAATTTAGGGTCTTGTTAAGCTTGTTGAATTTCCTCATCATTGATTTCATCTATTTTAGGTTGGTAAAATTTTTGAAAAGGATTTTCTTCTCCTTCTGCCATTATGGTTTTGGTTTTTACTTCTTTTCTCTAAGTTTTTTTTGTTTTTGGGCTCTTGTTAAAATGGGTATGCAAATGATAAAGGTTTTTTATACTTTTTTCTTTGTTTAAGGAGTTCCAATGAAATGCCTAAGTCAAATAGGATGATAGATCCTATTGATGAGACTAGGCTAAAATCTGATGACAACGTTCGTTTCATGATGAAGGATGATAGATCTTGATGATGAAACTTAGCTAACAATCAGAGATGATATTTGATGATTAGGCACTCTAAGATGTTTGATCCAAGTTTAGTTGAAGGAATTTCACTTGCAAAATCCAGTTTCTTCAAGTTTAAACTAATGTTGTAATGAGGAATAATCTTTTCTCTAGAAAGGATCCCTAAATCTGGTTCAAGTTGTTTGATAGACAT
Source organism: Sequoia sempervirens (assembly GCA_007258455.2). Classification (NCBI taxonomy): domain Eukaryota; kingdom Viridiplantae; phylum Streptophyta; class Pinopsida; order Cupressales; family Cupressaceae; genus Sequoia; species Sequoia sempervirens. The sequence goes on from VDFB02057360.1 coordinate 173,966, forward strand.
CCAATTTAACTCTATGTTTGTCTATCAAATGGATGCACTAAAATAGGTTGCAGATAAGCTAAAAGATGGGACAGATGTGCTAGAACAAAGTTTGGATGCACTAGACTATCCACTAGATGCACTAGAACAAGAAATTTATGTTCTGAAAGATGAGGCAAATGCACCAGAATAGACCCTAGATGCACTAGAAAATGTTGTGAATGCGCTAGAACAAACCCTATATGCGCTAGACTATCCCCTATATGCACTAGAATAGAAAGAATATGCACTGAAAGATAAATCAAATATGCTAGAAAAGACCATGTATGCACTAAAAGATGTGGTAAATGCACTAGAACAAGCTAGAGAAGTGCTAGACTGTGAACTCAATGCACTGAAATAGGAAGTTGATGTGCTAGAAGATGAAGTAAATGTGTCAGAACATGGCCTATATGTGCTGAAAGGTGAGGAAAATGTGCTAGAACAAAAAACTTATGTGCTAAAAGATGTGGTGAATATGCTAAAATAGAGATTGGATGTGCTAGACTATGAACCCAATGCGTTGAAACAAGAAGTTTATGCACTAAATTGGAAATATCACTTGTTTTGAAAGTTTTTCTGGTTTTCTTATTTTTGAATTGGTGAATTAGGTTTTTTTAAATTGGATGATCTTCTAAATAGTGGTTTCAAACATAGAAGCAAGTAGTAAAATAGTTGTTTTTTCATCCTATGATCTAAACACCAAGTGTATTTTCTAGGATTTGGTTTGATCCCTTTGATTTCCATTGGTATTGAACAAGAGAAAATAGATAAATCAAACTCTCCTAATGTCAAGGGTCATTAATAACATCACAACCCACATCTTAGAACTATGTCAGCTCACACAATCGTGTTACCTCCTAGAGGGCACCTGTGTTTTTTTCCTTTCTGAGTCTTAACCAAAAGTCAATTCCTTCACTTTTGGCCAAAAATCCCTAGTAGTTATATGGTGAGTATCTTGGGGGTAGATTCGACTTCCCTCCCCTTGCACTGTGAATATTATAATGTTTGGTAAATGACTTGGATGGATACTACACTTAAATTTCTTAGTAAGGGTTTTTGTATGGTGTAGCAAATGATAAACTCCCTCAAGAGACCTCCCAACCTTTAGAACAAAGGCTTTGGGGATGGTTATCAATGTGCACTACCATTGAATGTGACTTTCATCACAACACATTTGATTATAGTGGGTTGGAATGCTTGGCTTTAGTTGTTCCCACTTAGGTCTTTCCCATAGGGTGAGTACTTTTTCCCACTACGATAGGCCTTCTAAAGGTGCTATTGCAATAAAATGAAAGATTGAGTCCAAAATTGTGGTCACCTGGTAAAGGGGAGAGCATAGGCCTATCACTTTACAAACATAGCATACATGGTGTTCATTAACCTTGTAATTAAACTAGATGCCTAATTTAATCAAAGGAAAACAACTCCAGCACCTACAAACACATTAGTAGTTTTAGATAATGTCTTTGGCTACATATAAAGCACCTACAAAACAAAGAGATAGATTAGTCCCCATAATTTTGAATTCCTACAAATAAGAGTGTATGCGCTAAAACAAAGACCATATGCACTAAAATATTCAGTGTATGTGCTATTAAACAGACTCTATGCTCTATTCTAGAAAACACAAAAGGAAAAAAAATCTTGTAGATGCGCTAAAAGAATAGGTAGATGCGCTAGAAGAGCAGGTAGATGTGTTATAATAAAGCTTGTATGCACCAAAAGTCACCACCTATGCGCTAAAAGAAGCCACGGGTGTGCTATATCAAGATTCACAATCAAACCTGTTCAAGAAAACTTGTCAGAAAATATTTAAAATGGGGATAAGCCCCATGGTGGGCGCCAATTTATGTGTGCATGAATAATGTGAGTGCATAAGAAAATAATACAACACACCAATGAAACATTATATTAGAGAATTCAAATGATAATTGAATCAAAAAAACCAACTCCGTAATGGTGTCTCACTCTCCTCTATCTCCAAGAATTCTTTAAGTCATTTTTCTCTTAGATTGTTTGTGCACATGACTTTCCAAATGACAACCTGAAGAATGAGAGATGTTGGAAATGCAAGAAATATTTCCTACATGATTGATTTCTAAACTAGTTGTAAATGATTGTGTGAAGATTATGATGTTATGATATTGATAATGAAAATAATATGATTAAACTACTGTAATTAAGATACAGCTAATGCAGCCGGTATTGGCATGGTGTAATGGTTTATCGGTGGCATTGTTGTTCTTGCCACCAAGGTTCAAACCCCGTTGGGGTGAAATTGTTGAATGGTTGTATCCGGTTCATAGCTCCGGTCAAAAGCGTTTACCCCTTGAATAAAAAAAAAAAAAGATACAGCTAATGCAAGTGCCATGATAAATCTACTTAATGTTTAAATGCTAATACTAGAATGCTAATGCTAAGATGATAATGCTAATGAAATTTCTACAGAGTGTAGTTATGATCAGCTCTCTATATGTTTTGTTGTAAATTAGGCTCTATTTATAGATTTTCAAAGGCATGAGCCTATGTGGCAAGAATCAACGGTTTGGATTCGATCTAGAGAATGGATGGTTGAAGAAGAAGAGGTTAGAGAGAAAAGGGGAGTGTGTTCCCTTTAGAAGAGAAAACTGTCAAGTGCGAAGAAGAATCAAGTGGAGATGAAGTCCAAGTGTCTCAAAATTGGTTAGAATTTGTTGACGATAAATGCCATATTAAATATTAAGAATATTTAATTTCTTGAGACACATGATGAGGTGGAAGGTGGAAAGTTAGTAGAAATGTGCTTAAATTCAAATTTAGAATTCAAATTTAATGAGAGGAGGTTAATTAAATAAAACAAACTAATTAAATTTTTTCATTTAATTAAGACATGAAGAAAATGATTTAAGATAGGAAGAATTATAGAAAATGAACTATATAAATAAATTTTGTAGTTTATTTATAAGTAGATGAATTAAAGATCATTAATTAAATAACTTGTATTTAATTAATTTCCTCTAGACCAAATTTAAGTGTATACTCCAAAATAACCTTTCCCAAAGCCATCACATACTTTGGAGGCAAAATGCTCCAATCTCCCACATCCCACCTATCCTCAAGCTTTGAAGCCCACTTGGCCAAGCAATCAGCCACTTTGTTCCACTCCCAGAGGAATATGACAAAAGGAGATATACTCCAAAGCACCCCACATCCTCAAAATTTGTTTAACCAGTAAATCCAATTTCCAACTAGCTCCCTCCAACCTTTCATCATTTAGCATATCAACAATAATTTTTGAATTAGATTCACAAATAATATTCCTCCAACCAAGGGAGTAACCTCTTTCTACTGCATAAATAATAGCAAGGGCCATAAGATTATTAGTTTTCTACCCTTTGTAAACAAAGAAAAAAACACACTATCACCAACACTATTTCTATCAATACCAACAATCCCAGCATGGCCAAATTTCCCCCAAGAAAATCCATCAATATTCACCTTTAGAACACCCTGGGGAGGAGGGGTCCACTTACCTTCCTACTGAATTTTCTACTTAGTAGGACAAGGTCCTCTACCACCAAAGCAACCAAGGCCACCACCCACTAGATTCAAGTTCCTTATGATAGCCACATCATGAGGATCCACAATATCAAAAAAGTCACATTTTGCAAAGATAGTTTCTTGAACCCTATAGAGGATCTTATGTCATAGTTGAGATACCACTATTTGCATACCCTAAAATATCATCCTATTCCTTTTCTATCCAAAGATTCTAGATAATTAAGGAAGGGCCAATGATCCAAGAAAACTTAAGAAAAGAGGTTTGAGTAGGAATTCTACTCATACTATCCCAAAACTCAACCAAATAAGTAACATGAACACAAGCATAATCCCAAGCCCCCACCAAAAGTGCCAAATCACTGGAGCAAAAGGGAACAAGAAAAAGAGGTAAGAGGAATTTTCTTCATTTTTATTACAAAGAACACAAATAGAAGGGCCATGAAAACCTCTCTTTTGTAAATTTTCCTAGGTAAGAAATTTATTCTGAAAAACTAGCCATAAGAAAAAATTACATTTGGGCCAAGAGAAATTTTTCCAAACCTACTTCCACCAAGGAACCTTCATCCTCCCAAACACCTATCTATCTAGCTCCAAGTAACCTAAGGCTACTGAAAAATTTACCCTTTGGAATAGGACCCCAAGCTAGGGTATCCCTCCTAGAAAGGGAATTACACATTCTATCAACCAAAATCCTAGTGAGCTCTAGATGAGCCTCCTCAATTCCCCCTGATGGCCACTCCTATGGAGCCTTCCAATGCACTACCTCCACCTAACCAAAAGCCTTCACCAATTTAAAATCCTTCACCCAGATCCAACTAACAGCAAGAAAACTATTATAGAGGGACAAAATATGAGGATACATAGTCAAGATGGGGGATGATCATCCCACGAATCATGCCAAAAGAGGGCATCAAATGCACTATTACAAATCCAAAAGAGACCCTGCTTGTTAAGCTGCACCCATATTTTGAGAGTATCCAAAATCATGGACCCCCTCCTTGAAAGGCTACATTAAGGAAAATCCACAGCACTCACCCCCCAAAGATGCTTACTATTAAGAATCCTAGCTCAGTCTTGATCCTGGCTAGTGCACCAATGCCAATATAACTTAGCAGCTAAGATCTAGCCAATCAAATTCATAGGATTGATCCCAAGACCACCCTCTTGCAGACAAAATAACACTTGACAAGGCTCCATTTTAAGGAAAACAGATTACTAATCCATAGAAATTGATAAGAAAGGGCATCAAACTCCTTAATAAAGCACCAAGGAGCAACCTACACAAAACATCTTTAAATAGGAAGATCCTAAACCATAGATTTCAAAACAGTCATGCACCCAGCTGACAAGAGCCATTAACAAGTCCAATGACTTACCCTCCTTCAAAACTTATCGAACACATCATGTCAGAGATCTCTAAGCTGAGATCCCATCAAGATGGGAATCCCAAGATTAAAAAAAAGGGAGAGAACCAATTTTAAATCGAAGAATCTAAACAATCCTATTTTGAATAAGTCGAGGAGTGTTAAAGAAGAAAATTGAGGACTTACCCTCATTCATATTTTTCCTAGAAGTGCCTAAATAAATGTCCAAATTTTTCCTTAATTTCATAGCCTCCTAAATTATAAATATACCTATAAAAGCAGCATCATCCACAAACTATAAGTGAGTGTAAGGATGCATCCTACCACCCCAGCTCCAACCCTGAATCAAACCTTGATTAACACGAGACTTGATAAGTCTTCCTAGCCCCTTAGCCATAATAATGAATATGTAAGGAGAAAGAGGATCCCCTTGATGAAGGCCCTTGGAAGCTCCAAACAACTTTGAAGGCTCACCATTAATAAGAACCAAAAAGGAAGAGGAAGTTGCACAACTCATAACAAATTCAATCCACTCCCTGTCAAAACCAAAAGCCTGAAGAACCTTTTGTAAGAATTCCCATCTCACCTTGTACTAAGCTTTTTCCATGTCAAGCTTGATGAACATGGTTTTCTTCTTTGAAGTATCCATAGAATGAATGGCCTCAGTAGCAATCACAATCCCATCAAGACTTAAGCCAAGGCTTAAGTCGTTGAACAATCAAATTAGTGATAATTTTTTTAACCACATTGTAATGAGCGATGGGTCTAAATTGATCCAGACAATTAGCTCCCTCCATTTTAGGAATAAGATCCAAAAAATTAGAGTTCATAGCATTTAGTTGTTGACACTTTAATTTTTAAGATCCATTTCATTGAATATGTTAAATGTTCAATTATTTATAAAAAATAAAAATAAAGTGTCAATGCATGGTAAAAAAGGAAAAGTAAAAGGAAAGAAAAGACTAAGTCTTTTGGGTGCTAAGAAAGATAGTTTTTACTCTTGTTTGGCTTCATGTATGGGGAGATATTCTAGGGTTTGTTGTTGAGCAGCTTTCCTTTTCTTTTGTGTTGAAGAAGTCATGGAGAAATTTCTTCTCCAAGTTTCAGAGGTTGAATGGAGAATGGGGCACATTGCGGTTTGATGAAAGAGAAATATGGTGTGGTATATGCAGATGGTGTGGAAGGAGTTTGGGTAAGTCAAGCACCACGTTGCAGAATTTTATGGGAATTTCTAGCATGGTGTGAGACTAGCAGTTGTTTGGACATAGTTTCCATGGGTTGGTTGGAGTCTTACCCATGTTGCTAAACTTGTGTTTTCATTCCCATCGTTTTCTAGGTATGCCTCCATTACTTGGGTTTATATGTTATTAAATATTTTGTAGTGTTGTATGGAGTTTTCCTTTTCAAGTTTTTGAGTTGCTTAAGTGTTCAAACCAGGGAAGTTCCCAAAAACACTTGAGGGAAGGGAAATTCTATGGGGGTTAGGATTGGGTATCCTTCACAGACCTGCCACCGTATTGAATTTGTCTTTCAAACATGGTAGTCTACACTATTTTCTCACTCTCCCTTTCACCAACAAACACAACAGTAAGCTTTAGTGTTTTCTTCATGATAGGTAGTGCATTATGTGTAGATCCTAAAACATGTGTAGTTCATAATATCTAACTAAGGATTAAGCATATGGAAAGCTTAAATAATCATGGGACTATCAAGAAGGGAGCTTATGAAGAGGCTTCTAGATGTTTGCAACTTTTTTTAGAATGATTTCAATAAGGATGCTATAGAGCCCTACTTTCATAAGTTTTTCAAAGATTGGCATCAGGTTAAGGTATTCATAGGATGACACTCATACCTATAGTCTTGACATAGGATCTTTTATCTACAAGATAATCCACAAAAGCATGAAGATGTCTTAACCACCAAGAAAACAATGATAGTGTCCTAGTGAGAGAGAGATGGGTTATAATGTAAGTAAAAGCTATATAACCTATAGTTAGCAGCCCCTTGTAACAACATGGAAGTTTTATATCTCGATCACAGTTCATAAATAGATTTTTGGAAACTATTACCAAAATTTCACCTACAAATCATTTTGGTAGAGATGGAATAGCTAACTACTTATAGGGTGAAAGGTACTTCAATCAAATTTTGCTAATCATTATCATTTGCATATGAAGTTTTCAAACATAGTTCAATTCTTATTATGCAATTTTTTACAATAGAAAGATATTATAAAAGTTGCATCATGTTTATGTATATCACTCATTTTGAAATGTGAATTTATACAATGTTGTTGTCTTATACAACAAGATAAAAAAAATGCTCAAAAGTCCCACACAAGTCATGGGAATGACTAAATTGAATTGATACAATATAGAGTGCAACCTATGTATTAGAAGATTAAATAAAGTAAAAACACATGAGGAGAATTCATATCCTTCATTGCCTTGTAATGTTTGTGTTGAACCTCCTAGCTTCAGCTTGATCTTCTTAACTTCAACTCATCTTGTACTCAGTCTTCAAATATACTTGCAATGATTGAAATATTTGGTTAGAGCTCCGGATATAAAAACTCATCATATGTTTCATCAACAAACATATAACCTACAACTATGATGCATTAATTCAATTGATCCATTATCAAATATGTGCAAAAATCCAAGACAAATCATCAAATGGGATAATCATCAGGAAGAGCATTGAACATCACTATTTTTATCTAACTTTTTTCATTTAGTGTGCAAGTATAGGTACAATCATATCATTTAGATCAACAAATATACTATTATTTTTTCAATCGAAGTTGTCATAGTCACATCAGCATAGGTCATTTCAACCAACAGATATTGTTCAAAATTGTTATGTGTGGTGAAAAATGTAGCTCCCATAAGGATTGAGCCCAACACATAACACTAAGGTAGCAGCAAACATATGTTGGTTAAGGAAACAATCATAGTGTTCATGTAAATTCAATGAGGGGCATTCATGTTTTGTATTCTCAAAAGCACAATGGCAGTGAATGATGATCATTCACAATGGAATAACCCATTTCTATTATCCAATCAAAGTTGCAAAGTACAGCTAGTGAATTAAATACAAGAAATTAATAAACTATGAAGAAATAGTGCAAATTCAGCATCATTACAAAGAGGGAAGTCCACTGTGAGAGGAATAATCACAAAAAAATAGAGGAACAACATATACAATCCCTTGCAAGTCATCATATCTAGGCATTATTTCAAAGCAAGTGACAGTTAAATGTTGAGGGTAACATATTGTTCAAACAGTAACAGTATTGGAATCATTTGAATCAGGAGTCATACCATGAATATCAAATGATAGTAGCAGCAATGAAGGATTTTGAGAAAAAATGAAAGTGAAAGACACTCAAAAGGTGCTTCAAAATATAGACCCAAAATGAAGTAAAGGGCTTATTTTTGTTGAAAAAAGTAGACAATATTATTTCTTTCTGCCATAATCTAAATCCAAGTATGCATTACTTGAAATCAAATGAACAAAATTTCATGATGGTGCTAGGGTTTCAAACATAAATAAACTACAAATACAAAAAATAAGCAAGCTTTCAAGCTTATACAAAGTATTAAATAGCACCCAAAAAATCAAGAAGGGCATGGCCATGGAAGAATCACAAATACCTAGAAGTTAAGAATGTTGGAAAAAGACACTGCACAAGCATCTAGTGTTGTCATTGATGGAAACCCTAGTTAGTGATATGATTTTCACTTCAAAATTTGCTCATACTGGAAACCAGATTGAATTGTTGTGATTAACTCTCAAAGCAAGAACAAAGCATCTGACAGAACTATGTTCATCAATTCATATGAAATTTTCTATTATCATTTTGAGTTGTGGATCTCAAGGAAGGTATTTCAATGTATGATCTATGTTATCCTTGAATCTTAGAGCCTCGTATTGATTTGTGTGCAAGTTAGAAGATCTGGTTGATTGTTTTTCAGTCTAACGGTGCAAAAAGGATAACTTGATAAATGTAGCATGTTGCAGATATTCGAGGAGTAATTTTTTTAAGTTTTTTCATGTTCAAGGGTGTTATTTTGGGTCATTGCTATGTTGTGGCTGACATTGGATGGTTCGTATTGAAAATTATTTATGGATTGAGCTGACAGTTTGTAAATATTTTATATTTTGTTGAAGACGACATGTGGTTCATTAAATCTCTTAATGTGGATATATATAATTGATTACTCATATCATTTTGAGAGGTATTGAGGCATGTTGCAATGTTATGCAAAAGTCAGAAGGATTGTAGAGTGATTATGCACAGTTTCACTTGTGTAGAAAAATATTTTTGATCCAAATTAAAGTAGACTGAGCAAAAGAGCGGAATCAAACAGAGTGAGAAGAATGTGATCTATGTGCTTAACCAGAACTATAATTAGGCATTAGAAGATGTTATTTTCTCATTTCAAATCTTCTGGATGTAATCCAAATGTTTTGTAAGATAGTGAGTCTTCCTTTTGTATTTGAGTAGTGAGCTCTAGGTAGTGTGCCTAAATGCATATGCATTCCCATTTGTAAACACTTATATTTGAGTATACTCATATTGTGGATTGACCTCCACCATTGTTTTTCCCCTAATAGGGTTTCCACATAAAAAATCCTTGTGTTATGGTGTTGTGGTTGCTTGTTTTTTGTTCTTGCATCTTTCCTTTGGTTCAATGCTATAAGTGGTTTAAAGATCAAGTTAATAAAGTTAATTTTTGTAGAACATTGATTCACCCCCCCTCTCAGTGTTTCTTGATTCTAACAACTGGTATCAAAGCCTAGTTCCTCAGAAGAAGTTTAATAGCTTTAGGAAGATCTAGGAAGGTGATTCAATGGATTCTAGTAGTATTCAACAATAACTTTTGGTGGCACTAGATGATCTTGATCAATCCAAATCTAAAGTCCAAGAATTGCAAGCAAGCCTCATGAATGTTGAGAAATTCATTACATTATTGAAAGATAAAATCAATAAGTCCAGGGAGAAGAGAAGGGAACTCTGTGATCAAATCAATCAGAAAGAAAGTAAAAGCGTAGAAGAGGAACAACTAAGTCAAGCCCTGAAGGAAAAGACAAGAATGTGAAAATTCTGCCAGAGATAATGTAGTCCTAAAGCATGAGATGGAATCTATTGTAATGAGGATGACCAAGGAGATTGAAGACAGAAAGAAGAATGAAGATAATCTTGCTTAGTCCTAGAAAGAGAAATCTAAAGAATGCAACCGAATTACTGATGGATTTAATTAGTTGGACCTTGAATTGGAAAAATCTAGAAATAATGAAGAACTTGAAAAGTAGATTGTTATTATCAAAGATGAACTTGCTACTGCAAATGACTACAAGGAGAATTTCAAGACTAGCTCAGCCAAGCTTGATGAACTGATTCAAATTCACTGGTCTAGAAGTGACAAGTGAGGTTTTGGATATGAGAAAGGAGAAAGCTCTAGATCTAGTCAAAGATGATTCAATCAAGGAAATCATATGAACAAAGCTAGAAGGTATCCAGTAAGACAACCTAATGCTCAAAATTTTAATGGATATTGTTTTATTTGCAATAGATTTGGCCATATTGCTAACCAGTGTAGATCAAGAGAAAATCAATGGAATAATTGGTCTAGAAAAATAAATGTTGTGGATACAATTGCAACAAATCCAGTCACACTGCAAGATTCTGTAGAAGCAGGAAGGGTCTAGTAAATCAAGGGAAAAATATGCAAAAGGATGAAAAAGGAAAAGGAAAAGTTACTACAGATGAGATCAGGAGGCAAATGAAGAAGACACGAGTGAAGAAGAAGAGTGTTTCTGATGTAGGAAATGATTCCACACTGGAATTTGGTGCTGGAAATTCCTCCAGGAATTAGTTTAAGGCCTCTGGCCTAGGGGGAGTTCTCAAGAAAATATTTTAACCCCCTCATGGTAGTTGGAACCAGGATGTAGCAGATTGCAATGACTATATTAGTGATCTACAGATGTTTTGGGATCACTTGTGGAGATATTTTATGCAAAATTGAAGGTCTGCAAAAGAATTTTCTTTCACAGTTTGTGAAAACAAGGTATTCAGAAGACCTAGGGAAAAAGCATTTATTGTGATAAAAATTTAGGTGGACGATTGATAAAAGGTTGCTTCTATCCCTCATTTGTCACATTTCATTTCAAGAAGAAGTTTGAAGAGCTCTGCAAGCAAAGTTTGACAAGATTCAAGTCTGAAGGCAATTTGGTGATCAAACCCTTATCTGGCGAGAGGTATTTATTTGTAAACTCGTGAACTTGAAAATTCTAGAGAAGATCATGCCTAAATATGTCAAGGATTCATCTGATTCTCCATCTAGTTAGCTGAAGAAACTTATCAACTTTGTAAATACTCACTTTGAGTCAATTGAGAAGTCAGTTGTGGATAAGGTTCAGAAGGAATTCAATGCAAATAGGTTCAGTAGATTGAAGGGTATGATAGCTAATAAAAAATATTTGTTAGCTACTTGTGTAAAGAACATACAAGGTGATTTGTGTGAAGGTGAAAATATTTACAAGTCATGTTTATCATTGTCTAAGTTCACTGAAGACACTGAAAAGAAAGTGAAGGAATATGAGAAATAGTTAGCAGACATTTCTCAAGGCTTTGATCCTCTAACCATTTCTATGAATAAGCAAGAAGGTCAAGTCATATCCATGCTTGACAACATTAAAAATTTTAAGCATGAAGAAGGTGGAATTGTTGAAAAGGTATGTGAACTCAGAGGACTAATTGGTCCTAAGATAGTGACAATGCCTAGTGCACTGAAGGAAGCACAGGATGTTATGGTGGTCAGTGATCCAGCAAACCTTGAGTCAATAGAGATACAATCCTATTTGTTTCGTGGTCACATGACTATTTTGGAGAGTCTCAAAAAGGGTTGGGACACTAGCTTGAGCTTGTTGAAGAACAATTTTGCAGACATATTCAAGTCCATGTAAGTTTGAGAAGCATGTTTGTACATATGCAGTTTGTTCATGGAAATTTTGTTTGATTTTTGGTATGTGGATTCTTGTCTTTGTCATTGATGTCAAAGGGGGGAGTGGGATAGTGAAAAATTCCTTAATCATCTTATGGGGAGTTGTGTTTTGATGTTTTGAAGGTTGGTAGTGTATTCATGTTGGTACTGATTCCAACACTTAGTCATTTTTCACTAAGTGTTGCCATCAATTCCAAAGGGGGAGATTGTTGGAAAAAGACACTGCACAATTCATCTGGTGTTGTCATTGATAGCAACCCTAGTCAATGATCCGATCCACACATTAGCATTTACTTGTATCGGAAGCCAAATTGAAGTTTTGTGATTAATTGTCAAAGCTAGAGCAGAGCATCCGAAAGAATTGTGTTCATCGATCATATGAAATTTTCTATTATCATTTTGAGTTGTGGATCTCAGGAAAGGTATTTCAATGTATGATCTATGTTATCCTTGAATCTTAGAGCCACATATTGACTTGTGTGCAAGTTAGAATATTCAGTTGATTATTTTTCAGTCTAACAGTGCAAAAAGGCTGACTTGATGAATGTAGTGTGTTGTGGATATTCAAGGAGTAATTATTTAATTGTTTTTGTGTTCGGGGATTTTTTTTGGGTCATTGCTATGTTGTGGCTGACATTGGATGGTTCACATTGAAAATTATTTATGGATTGAGCCGATAGTTTGTAAATATTTTATATTTTGTTGAAGCTAACATGTGGTTGATTAAATCTCTTAATGTGGATATATATAATTGATTACTCATATCATTTTGAGAGGTATTGAGGTGTGTTGCGATGTGATGTGAAATTCAAAAGGATTGTAGAGAAATTATGCATAGTTTCACTTGTGTAGAAAAAGATTTGTGATCTGAATTAAAGCAAACTGAGTAGAAGAGCAGAATCAAGCAAAGTGAGAAGAATGTGATCTATGTGCTTAACCGAAACTATAATCAGACATTTGCAGATGTTATTTTCTCAATTCAAATCTTTTGGATGTAATCCAATTTTTTTGTAAGACAGTGAATCTTCCTTTTGTATTTGAGTAGTGAGCTCTAGGCAATGTGCCTGAATGCATGTGCATTCCCATTTGTAAACACTTATATTTGACTATACTCATATTGTGGATTGACCTCCACCTTTTTTTTTCCCTAACAGGGTTTCCACGTAAAAAATCCTTGTGTTATGGTGTTGTGGTTGCTTGTTTTGTGTTCATGCATCTTTCCTTTGATTAAATTCTATAAGTGGTTTAAAGATTAGGTTAATAAAGTTAATTTTGTAAAACACTGATTCACCCCCCCTCTCAGTGTTCCTTGATTCCAACAAAGAAAAGGTTGCAGCCATGATATTCATATAAACCCTTATAAAAATGGAGGATCTTTACATATTTGCAAGAGACAATGGGACCCTTAGAGTTTCTAAGATATAGAAAAATGGAGCTGCAGCCATAGCATATAGAAGGTTTTTTAGAAAAAAATGCATGGAGAAATAGAAATACACATTCATTTTTGTAGCTTTTTGGGCTCGAATCGAGCTTGTGGTTGTAGAAAACAAAGAGATATTACAAGATTCGAATGATGAGGGGCTTACCTTTATTTCTTCTCTTTGTAAAAGAAATTCAAATCCACATTCTGAAGACTCCAAAGTCAAGCCAACTCCATCTCATGGTGGCATCAAGTGTTCATAAAAGGCATTAACAGAATGTGGGGAGAGACAAATACATCAGAAACTTACTCATGGTTGCGGCTATAAAGCTAGAAAATGCATTTTAAATGGTGGCTATCATTCATATTTGTGACAAAAAATATTTACCTTCCATTCTCTTGTCGAAATCTATGATAAGTTCCTCCATGAAAGCAAAGAAGAGGCTGAACATTCAAACCTTAAGGTCTCATGATGGCAGTGGCCAGGAAGACAAGTTTTTCCAAAAGTTGAAAATGAAAAATGATGAGAGAAATCAGGGATCATGATGTTTTGTTCTAGGGTTAGCAAAGTTGCCCTAAGTCGACTTGGGTATTTTATCACATTGAATTAAAATCAAAATCCTTCACTAATTCCTTTATAATATTGTGTTATCCTTTGCATCTATGTCAAACCTAGGCTTTGTGCCTTTAATTTATTTTATGATATTTGAAGAAAATTAAAAAGCCTAAGTGAAGATATAGAGATAATGAGAAGAGATATTTGAAAAATGATTAACTCCATGTCCATTCATACAAAAATCAGGAGGTGGAGTTATACTTAAGTTTCTTTTAAGTTAGCAAATCATACAAAGTCATAATGGAGCGAATTGTGGAGTTTTGAGTTTTGATTTCAATTGGAGGAGTGAAAGGGGGATCAATTTAAGTCAAACCTAGGTGACGGTCATTTTGAGCCTATTTTTTGCTCAAATTGCTTCAATTCTAACTCCCCTTTTTATGGGTTTTCATCTTTGCTTGTGAGAGGGATTTTGGAGATTATTTTCACTTCCAGTTAGCTGCTTCTACCACCTCCTAGCTCTTGAAGTTACTTTATATATATATATATATTGAGAAAAAGGCTTAGTATTTTTCTTGGTTCTTGCTTCCTTTACTCTCTTACAAATTGTAGAGAGATTGGAAAGACTTGTAACTTAGCATTATTTTTACAGTTTTAATACAACAGTACTTTATTTTCAGTAGATTGTTTAGAGTTTTGCAAAATTTCCTTCAGGATATTCAATATAATTAGTCTTTACCTTCTCAATTTCTGGTATTTTACCTCTTTATAATGATTTAATGCAAATTTGATGTGTTTTAATCAAGAAACCTTTAAATTTCTATCTCATTTATGGTTGCATGTACACAAAACAAGTTTTATCACAGGTTATAAATTGTGCTCCTTTAGTTTGTCTTCTTTATTTGATTGTGAAAACCTTGTTTTCCTTCATGAAGAGAGATTAAACAGGCCTCTTTGTGAAATATTTATGTGATTAAGGTGCCCAAATTGAGTTGTGTTAACATATTTCTCTAAGTATCAGTTGTGAATCAGTCTGCATAGTAGATATTTTTTGGTACATCACCTCTTAGAAGTAGTCTTTCATTTGAAGTTTTCAGTTTTCAGAAGTTATCTTTCTTCTTTTTTCCCACTTAAGTCATTAGATTCTAGGAGATCAAAAGGGGAGCCAGCCCATAATCTAGAGATTCACCTTCAACATGAGCAACCCACAAGCTCGAAGGTGTTTCGATGTTTCACACGATTGTTGAGCTTCAATCTTAGCATCTAGGGTGCAATCCTCATGACAACAGTTTTTGGCATGCCTGATGGGACTCTGAAGCTCACTTCAGAGAAAGAATTTAATTTTAAAGTTGTTTTTATGGTATATACAACATTTTTTTACCTGTCAAAGGTTTAATTTTATACTTAGAGACTCCATTTTTTTGGTTTTAGTGCAAATTCAGTATCAAGCAGCACATGAGAAGAATTCAGACAAGAGGAAGTGTTGATCCCTTTGAATACCTACAGCTTTCATCACCCAAGAGAAGAGGTAGAATAGTAAGGATATTAAGGAGATAAAGATCACGTTCAACACCAAGATCTCATTCTACACCTCCTAGTCTCAGATTTGTAGGTTTTGTACCTATATTTCCAGCACGTCCTGTATTGATACTTCAAGTAGCAAACCCAAGAGTTAAAGCAGTTCCAATGGCCAGAGCACATTCATTTGTACCATTCAATGGAGGCAACCCATTTAATCTGTAGCAACACAATGGAATACCAATTGTTGCACTCAAAAATCTACCTATTTTCACTGGTGAAGATCAGACTACACCAATTGAGCACATAAGGGATGTAGCTTCACTTTGTGGAGTTCATCATGTAACACAAGAAAATGTGGCATTAAGACTTCTTGCAGCATCATTAAAAGGAAAATCACACCAATGGTTCATAGGTTTTTTGTTAATTCCATTGCACCATGGGATGCCTTGAATAGGCAATTTTCAGACAAGCCAGATCATCTTTCCCTTATTGAACAAATGACAACCATTAAAAGAGCTCCACAGAAGCAGATGGCTGATTTCAATTTCTGGTTTCAAAGAACCTAGAACAAAATCCCAGCAACAGTAATACCTTCACCTAATCATGCATTTTTGTACTATCTTAGAGCATTAAATAGTGATATTGATGTAATGATCCAATCTATGGGTGGATTTACATTACATGCAGCATTTGATATAACTATTAGAGTTGAAAATAACCTTATTCAGGCCAGTAAAATTGCACCCAGGCCTCATGTGCCTATTTTTCCTGATATACAATCATTAATTTCTATCCATATACCTCCTATTTCCCCATTACCTATTGTTTTATCCTTAATCTTTCAAATGGTTGTTCAAAATAGCATTGTTCTAGCAAATTCAAACTTGCAAGAGCTTAGAGGTACCCAACAACAAATGGCCAAATTGTTGCAAACTATTAGCAATGACTTAGTGAGCCTCAAGAATTAACAAGGTCATACTTTTAGACCTTACCAAGCACCATTTTAGGGAAATAGACCACCTTATTAGGCTGATTATTAAGGATAGAGGATAAATTTTAATGTTAGGCTTAATCATCCATATAATCAAAATGTTTCTAACTCTTCAAAAGAGATTGTAACTATGCAAAAAAAATTGGCACAAGATTATGTGTGGTTTTATCCATGTAATCAACCTCTTAACCAAGCAACATGCATGAATGGAGTGGTCAATCAAGCTCTTATGGTGTAGAGTAATTATGTTGCTTCTAAAAATATAGCAAAAGAGAATAATGGTCAGCAAGAGCTTCAAACGCAGCATAATGATCTTGATGTTGTCATGATGAACTAGAAAAGGTAATGAATTTTGTGGAGTAATCATGTTCAAGGATAGAACTAGTCATCTACCTCCATTTCAGCCAATACAAGGTTAAACAAAAGGGTTGTTGATCTAAGACAGCAAGTTGTTTCTAAAGAATAGCAAGTAGATAAAGACCAATAGCGAGCTGGTAAGGAGAAAAATTAGACTTCTACAGCCCAATAGGGGCATGTTCATCCTTCTACAACTCAGAATATTCAAATTTTACCAAGAGGACAAGTTGTAGCTGCTAAAGAACAACCAAAGACTCAATCACAGTCGTTACTAGCACAAACTGAATCTATTGTTCCCAAAGTATAGCAAAAGGTTAGTACTCTAGCATTTAATATTGTTGATCATATGAGAAAATTCACAGTTAGCTTGTCCATGTTGGATGCATTGGACATTCCTAGGCAAAATTATTTACTGCAAGAGGCTTTAGCTAGGATTTCAATTTTTGATGAGTCTACTAAAGAGAAACCTAGGCTTCTTGCAAAATATTCTAAAAGCAAGAGTGAGCAGCTAGCCTAAGAGGTAAATCTACCTTTGTTTTATGTAAGTCTGATTATTGGTGATAATATAATGCATAACTGCATGATTGACTTAGGAGCAAGCATCTTTGTTATGCCTAAACAGCTAGTGGATAAGTTGGGATTGATTTATGAGCCATTTTCAAAGGGGGTAGTCCAATTAGATGGCACAACCATTAAGTCTATTGGAGTGATTAAAAATTTTCCCCTTACCTTACATGCTCTTCCAAACTTCTCAATCCCACAAGATATTTATGTCATTGATTTGCCACCTTTCTTTACCATTTTCCTTTCTAGATATTTTACTACAAAGTTAGGTGGGTATTTATCATTAGATTGGTCACATATTTTTTTTAGAACTAGATATGGCACTAGAGTGACCTTCAAGTCAGAACCACTAACTAAAGACCATATTGAGCCTTATGTTGCAAATCCTATAAATGCAAACCTAGCTATCCATGAGCGGGAGGATCAAACCATGACCCTAGACCCCAGTGTACCTATTGAGGGCATACCTGATATAATTTAGATGAGTTGGAAATTGAGAATCATGAGGTTGATCCTTTAAGTCACATGGATGAAGTAGGTTTGGGAATTTATATGATTCAGGAGCCTGATGTAATTATTCGAAATCTAGTCAAAGATGAAAAATAGCCAGAACAACAAAGTAATAAACTTTGGAAGATGTGTTTTGATGGATCAATAAGTAAAGTGGGTGTTGGTGGAGGAGCTATGTTGATGTCACTCGATGGAGAAATGTACTATTCAGCACTTCGCATTTCCTTTAGCTACTCAAACAATACTATTGAGTATGAAGCACCAATTCATGGCCTAGAGTGGGCCAAAAAAAGGGTATAAAGATTTTGCAAGCTTTTGGTGATTCAGAGCTGATAAAAAATTAGGTAAGAAATCTGAATGCAACAAAAAATGATTTTCTTAAGTTGTATAAGCATATAACTTGGGAATTAAGTGAATAATTTGATGCTTTCAATCTATTTTCTATTCCTAGAAGTATGAATAAAGAAGCAGATAGGCTTGCTAACATAGGATCACAATTTGATATTCCAACTGATATACATAATATTGAGGTACAAAAATATGTAAAAGTGGTTGTGAGACCATCTGTACTAGATAACAATGTTAGTTGGTAGGTTTTTGACAGGGATGAGAAAATTATAAAAAATTTGATGGAGGAAGCAGAGTTTTCTACTGGAAACCAACAAAATTTTGAGAAGCAATATGATAATCAGATTCTACAATTAAAGTCCAATAAGCTGCCCAAAGGTTTGGTGACTTTAGATTCAATTTTTATCACTGATGATCAAGTTAGAAAGGATAAATCCAACATAACAGTGAAATAGGAACACTGTGAACCAATTGAAATATTTAGAGACAAGCTTCTCAAGCTTGGAAAATTTTGTACCAAAGAGGAGCAAAAATATTTTATCTTTCTTTTCCAAGAATTCAGTGATATTTTTGCTTGGGAGTATGGATATTTAAAGGGTTTTAACCTTGAGTTAGGTCAACACACCATTGAGTTGGAGCCCAATGCAAAACCAATGACATAGAAGTAGAGGCCTCTAAATCCCAAGATGGAGCATCTCATGAAAATAGAAATAAACAAAATAATTGAAGGTAGAATTATCTTTCTAATAAAGCATACATCTTGGGTTTCTAACCTAGTACCTGTTAGGAAAAATAATGGTGAGATTAGGTTGTGTGTTGATTTTCGTGATCTAAACAGAGCCTTTCTCAAAGATCATTACCTACTGCCTTCAATGGAGCATATTTTGTAGGTTGTTTCAGGTTCAGAAAGGTTCTCATTGTTGGATGGTTATTTAGGGTATAACCAGATTCTAGTTAAAGAGGAAGACCAGTTCAAAATAGCCTTTACTGCCAAGTGGGGTACCATGGCTTACAAAAACATGCCCTTCAAATTATCCAATGCAAGGGCAACCTTCCAGAGAGCAATGGAGATGGCTTTCCAAGGACTTATTAATAAGTTTGTTCTTGTGTACTTAGATGATATTACTGTATTTTCAAAGAAAGCTAACAAAAATTTTGTTCATTTAAGGAAGATATTTGAAAGATATAGAGAATTTAGGGTATCACTTAACCCAAAGAAAATAATTTTTTCAATCCATGAGGGGAAGCTTCTTGGATAAATTGTTTCAAAGCGTTGTATCACAATTGACCTAGAAAGGATCAACACTATTTTAGTTTTACCACTGCCTGCACATAAGAAAGGTCTACAAATCTTTCTAGGTAGTATCAATTTTGTAAGAAGGTTCATTCCTAACATTGCAGTATTATTGTAGCCTCTTATAGCTATGCTGAAAAAGAACATTCCTTTTAGCTAGACTAGGGAAGGTAAGATGAGTTTTGAAGAGATTAAAGAGGCACTTGTGGCAGCCCCAACACTTATTAATCCAAATTTTGATAAATATTTCATATTATATGCATTTGGGAGTGTTGGTACAATTTCATCCACGCTTTGTCATCAAAATGAAGATGAATTAGAGCAGCCTATGGCTTTCTTTAGTCAATTTTTGCATGATTATGAATTCAAATATTCATTTGTATAAAATCATTTGCTAGTTGTAGTAAGAAGTCATAAGAAATTATGGCTTATGCTTTTAAATAATAAAATACAGTTGCTAGTTGCTCATTCAACATTCAAATATTTTCTACTCAAAAAAGACATTAATGATAAAAGAGTAGGTTGGATCAGAAAATTAATGGAGTATGATATTGATATTAAAGTCACCAAGCTTGTTAGAGGAAAAGGACTATGTGAAAAACTTGTTGGTAATGAAGAAAATAACAACCCAATTGATCGGCAATTTGAAATAGTGCTCAATAATGAAGAACAAGTTGTTTTTCCAGCTTCAACAACAAATTAGATTCAGAAAATGATCCATTACTTACACACTGGTGACTTTCTTGAAGGTTTGGACAAGTCAAAATGAAGGTATTACAGGCTTCAATCCATCCCTTATGTTGTAATTGATGAAATTTTGTACAAAAGATATTTTCATGGTGTTTTACTTAGATGTGTTGAACCAGAACAGATTGAGAAAATTCTAAAAAAGTTTCATGATGGGCCCTCTAGAGGCCATTTTGCACCAAGAACCACATCTCTGAAAATAATGAGAGTTGGGTATTATTGGCCTGATTTATGTAAATATACCCATTCTTGGATTAGAAAGTGCACTAAATGTTCAGTATTTGCAAGAAAGCATAAGCTTGGAGCCCTACCTCTACATCCAATTCAAGTGGAGCAGCATTTTGGAAAGTGGGGACTTGATTTCATTGGTCTCATTAACCCACCTTCAAGTGTTGGACTTAAATGGATACTTACAACTACATATTACTTAACAAAGTGGACTGAAGTAGTTGCACTAAAGGATGCAAATGAAACTTTTTTTTTAATTTTTATCAAGACTTGGTTTCTAGGTTTGATACTCCAAATTCTATTATTTTTTATAATGTATTAGCATTCATAGGTTTAATAGTTTTAGATTGTTCAGTTAAGAACAATATTTATCTAAATACTTCTTCAAACTATTACCCTCAAGGTAATGGACAAGCAGAGTCCACTAACAAGAACTTGATCAAGATCATCAAGAAGACAATCCAAGACAATCAGAGGACCTAGCATGATAAATTGAAATTAGCCCTTTGGGCTAATAGGATAACACCTAACAGAGCAACAAGTAATTCACCCTATATTCTAACATATGGTAAAGAGGCTAAAATTCCTATCTCAGTTGAGTTTTCTACCTTAAATATGATCCAAGAGTTGGATACACTTGAAGAATAACCTATGGAAATTAGGTTTGCAAAGCTAATGGAACTAGAAGATTTATAAGGTAAGAGGAATTAAGGAATTTGGAGATTCATCAAGCTCAAATGAAAAGAACATTTGACAAAAAAGCAAACCCAAGAACATTCAAAGAGGGAGATCTAGTTTCTAAATGGGATGAACTTAAGAGCAGACCTGGTAAACATAAAAAATTTGATTCCATGTGGGATGGCCCATACATTATCATAGAATACAAACAACATAATGCATTCTAGCTCTCAAATTTGTTTGGAGAGGTGTTTTCAATCCCTATCAATGAGATTCACCTCAAATAGTGCAATTGAAGATCAAAAGTTTGCAGATGTACAAAGTAGAGTAGTGGTTTTCAACTAATAAGTTCCCATGGCACATTTATTTTTAGTTATGTTTTTTTTCAATAAAGTGTTGATGCACTGTTTTTTGGTCATGTCTTAAATAGAGTCATGTTAGTTTTTTTTCTATTTTGTTCTAGTGTTGTATAGTTCCAAATAGCTGATTTACTGTGTTTTCAAGAGTCTAAGGTGGGAAAAATTTGACTCCATGCCTAATGGATTATTAAGGCAATTGGTCTAGAATGCTTAGTAGGCTAGCATTCAGTAGAAATCGCTAGAAATGTTACCAAAATTTCACCTACAACTCATTTTGGTAGAGCTAGAATAGCTAACTACTTATAAGGTGAAAGGTACTTCAATAAAATTCTGCTAATCATTATCATTTGCATATGAAGTTTTCAAATGCAATTCAATTCTTATTATGCAATGTTTTACAATAGAAATATATTACAAAATTTGCATGATGTTTATGTATTTCAATCATTTTGAAATGCAAATGTATACAATGTTGTTGACTTATACAACAAGATCAAAAAAAATGCTCAAATGCCCCACACAAGTCGTGGGAATGACTAAATTGAATTGATACAATATAGAGTGCAAGATATGTATCTAAAAATTAAATAAAGGAAAAATACATGAGGAGAATTCATATCCTTCATTGTCTTATAATTTTGGTGTTGATCCTCCTATCTTCTGCTTGATCTTCTTATCTTCAGCTCCTCTCGTACTCGGTCTTCAAATATACCTGCAATGATTGAAAGATTTGGTTAAAGCTCGAGATATAAAAACTCATCATATGTTTCATCAACAGACATAAACCTACAACTATGATGCATTAATTCAAATGATCCATTATCAGATATGTGCAAAAATTCAATTCAAATCATCATATGGGATCTAATCATCAAGAAGAGCATTAAACTTCACTATTTTTATATAACTTGTTTGATTGAGTGTGCAGGTACAAGTACAATCATATCACTCAGATCAACAAAGATACTATTGTTGTTTCAATCAAAGTTGTCATAGTTTAATATGGTAAAGGATAGTGAGGAATGCCAAAATATTCAACTAAAAGATATATCCCATAATATTGAGCATATCAAATTCATTTGCATACCTTTATCATTGTCATTGTGTAGCATGAAGAGGATAGTGTGGTAGAGGTAATGGAGATGAGAACCATGTAGTATGGTAGGGTTCATTAAAAGATAGTCAATGAAATGAAATTAAGGCATAGCCATATTTTTCTTCTCCATAAAATAGAAGATTTTTGAAAGATAGTAATCTATAGCTACAATGGGATAATGGAATAAATATTACTGATGAGGGTCAAGTTTTAAAGAGAACAATATAGTCCTCACAATAAATTTGATAGCCTCTTGAGGACACTTAGTTAAGTGGAAAGGTTATATATTTATCTAAGGTCTTTTAAAACCATAAAAGGATACATTGAAACACATTGTAGGGGAATCATTAATGTCTAAGAGTGACAATCTAACTTAGACAATGATTAATTTTGTATGAGTGTATTAAAATCAGTAGGGGCAAGATTACATATAGGTCATTCATCTACCTATTTAATGGAGATATAAAAAAAATAGATTTCTCTCCTAGCTGTTGTGGTTCCTACTACAATTCAATATGATAACGAGGAGATATCATTTATACTTACACTGGAAATACAAATACAAACTAAGGAAATGCATCAAAAAAAATTTGTTTGGGGTTGTACAATATTGGTGATATAAGGAGGGTGAAGAAAAATACTCTTCCTCAATTATTCATGGTGGAATGGACAAGATGGGTGATCAGTAAGATAATGAAGAAATTGCAAAGCTAGATACTCTTAGTGAAGAGTCCTTCAAAGATAAAAGCACTAGCAAAATCAAATAAGTGAAGCATGTATTAGTGCCTCTTGGGTATGCTTCTATTGAACAGACTCAAGCATTGAGTGAATAAGGTAATAGAGTTGAAGCTATCTATAAAAATTATTGAGAAGGAAAGGGACTTTTACTCTAGAAATCTTTGTGATATAGAAATACTTATTTAGAATGAAGAGGTAGAACAACTTCTAAGTTTTTGCATGTGGTGGATGATGATGATTTTGTAATTACCAACACTAAAGCTATTATTAGAAAACCCTCAACACCTATGGATGGGATAGATAATGTTAGTATAAGGGTTTTAGTGAGGCAACAAAGTTCATTGTAATTATGATTGTGAGTTAGGTAGTGATTCTTCAAAGATAAGAGTTTTGAAGTTACATTCAAGACAGTGACAGTCACATTCATCACCAAGGGGTTTGAAGAAAAAAATGCTAATAAGTTTCTAATGAAGATAGACAACCACATCAAGGAACATCAATCTCAATAAGGGTGAACTATGCAATACCAAATGAAGGTGCCAATCCTTTAAGGATGGAAGTCTTGTTGCATGATAGTGGTTATGATTATAAAATGATAAGATCAGACATATCATGATAGACCTGCTAGTGGACAGCCACTTTACAATGGAAGTCAAGTCAAGTGTGTTGATGGTAGATTAGTCATAATGAAGCCCTTAGAAGGATTATTTTCCTTAAGAAAAGTAGTGATAAGGTTAAAACTTGTGAAATGGGGTTAGAGCAAAGAAAATGATTCCCAGAAATTGGATTTCCTCCTGCATATTTGAAATGGTTGTCTCAGAGCTCAGAGCTATATGTGGTTTGAAGAAAGTCATCTAACATAGAGAAATCATCTGGCAAGGAGAATTCATGGTTCAAGATAGATAAAATGACAGTTAGGACATGCGTGATACTAGATTAAGAGTAGTGGAGGATAGTCTATGACAAAGTTACAAAGTGACAGTGAAGGAAACATGACTGTCATAAAAACTAGGGGTTTGATATGTTACAATGTGAAAACGATAGTTTATAAGAACATGTCACAGTTATGTGAATATTGTGCATGAGATAAGATCACTCCAAATGATGACTTGGAGTCCCAAAAAATGAAATTTCTTTCTCTATGCCTCAGGGAGTCCTTTTTCCCCTCAAGACTTATTTAAAAAAAAACATGCCTTATTATCTTCTAAAGAGTAATTAAGGTAATTTGAGGGAGTAAGGAGTAGTTAAGGGGTGGATAATGTCAAGAGAGTGACTTGGATAGAGGTTGAGAGCATCTAGGAGGTAGTTTTGAACAATAATGGACAGTTGCAAGTATCTAGAGAGGTTGAGAGAAGATTTAGGAGATTTTCCAACAATCAAGAAGGGATAAGACCTTTTTCCAATGACCAAGAGGAAGTCAAACAGTCAGTAGTCATAAAGGAATCCTTTAATTGTCATTAGATGTTGTCCTACATTATCTCCAATGTAGGATAGTCAAAAAGAAAGCTAAGCTCAATTTGTAATCAATTATTGCATTATTTTGAAGTGGCCTTATAACTTGAATAGTTCTTTTATGAATAAAATTATGTACTCTAACTCAAAAACCAATCTTTGAGACTGAAGAAAAAATGTAATTTTCATATTTTCAAGAGTAAATCAGTCATTTTTCAGGCATGTATTGTTGTAAAGGCGTCTTTCAACAATAAACATAGCAGTTTTCTTCCTTTGAGGACTTGTTTACATTGTGTGCAACTAGTAAGTGATGGTATTTTTATGATTTTATGCATGAATCCTTAAATTTATGTCTTATTTTGACACCTTTGAACAAGAAAACCATATTTTTTTTAGGTTATAGTCTGTGTTTAGGTGAAATGGCTCTTATTTGTGAAGAACACTCAATTTTCTTCCTTCTAGGACTAAAAACTCTCAAGCTCTCTATACAACATTGATACATGAGTACGTTTAAGTTGATTTGTGTAGAAATAGCTAATTTATTGGCCTTTTTATGTGTCAAAACAGTAGTATAAAGCTTGAGAAAACATTTTGGTGCATCACCTCACATAATTAGATTTTAGTTTATGTTATCCTTTGTAGTGTAGGAAAATGCATACCCTTGAATTTTCACACTTGTTTGGGCATTCCTTGCTTTGTTTATTCCTTATTTATTTCCTAATTAGTCCTATTTTGCATCCACAAGCCTAACAAACTATATCTTTTTATGGCTAATCCTTACAAACATCAAAGGGGAAATGATAATTTAATGATTCTAGTTGTGTGTCCTTACTTTTTGGGTTGGGATTAAGACACCACCTAGGGCATATTTGTCCCCCAAAGGTCTTGGGACACTAATTTCAAAGGCACCTTAAATGGGCCCCTTTTTGGAGTTTGTGCCTCTATTTTCATGCCTCAGAACTAAGACGCCACCTAGGGTAGTGTTGACTACTGAAAGTGCACCTTGTTGCACCTAAGGTACAACACCTCAGTGTAACATGCGAAAACCTCTAAGTTGTGAGTTACTTGTATATAGAGGTTAACCTCCAAAGAAGGTTGGCTTCCTATGGTGTCAGCTAAACTATTAACTAATGAGGAAAAAGGAAGAAAGATATGCATAAAATGAAGATAATCTATTCCTATGGTGATGCACCTAATTGAAAACAGGACTATGAAAATTAGAACATCAATGGTTTGCTTATAATGGCTGAAATTTTTTAAAGAGAATATTGCACAGCTTACTCTTGTATGTCATTACATAAATATTTCATAATAGGGTCATAATGTTCAGATTTCTAGAAGGAAAAAGAATTCACAACCATAAGCCATCTACAAATTTTGACACAGACTATGACCTGCACTAACAACACTTTGTAGATAGGTGTTGAATAAAAGATAAAGCTATAAGGAAATGTTATTACCTCACAAATAAATTTGATGAAATCTTATTGATGCACACAATGAGGCAAAGAAATAGAAGCCAAAATCTCAAGAAAAAATTGATGTTCAAAGGTCTCCACTAAATTCCATATCCAAAAAAGAAAACTAAGTTACAAAGTCTACCAATCTGAGAAAGGATTTTGAAAAAATTCACTAACTCTGAAAACTGCCAAGCAAGAACTCCCTTCCAAATGAGTTGCAAAAATGGCTAAGTATCAAAATCTCCCCCTCCAAAAGCCACCAAAATAGGAACTAGAAAACAGTTTGGGTCAGATGGACTCCAAAAGCCTAAAATATAGCACCTGAATTTTCTTCAAAAAGGCTTCAATATGGTTGAAATGATCAATTTTGACCAAGTCTTACATGATAACTTTTCAAAACACCCTCCAAAAACTCCAAATCCATCAACAAAGTGTATTAAAGCACTCCTATAATCTAGGAATATGTCTTCTAACTAAAATTAACTTCCCTCCATTCTCTCCATGGTAATAAATTCAAATCTATCCCTCCTTTATGGCCTTTTTGACTTAATTATCCTATATGCTTTTACTAAGCATAAAGCTACTAAGTTTTTTCAACGTACACACTATCTTAGCATAAGAATTACATTCAACATAGTAATTTATAATGGCATTACTAAGTCAAATGTATTACATCTGAATTGCAAAAATGTATAAGGTAATCAAGTTCACAAAAAGGCCCCTAAGCCGACAACATGGATGAAGAGGTATTAGTCATGAAATGTTATCTATTTAAAATATAGACAAAAATTCCTAGATGCTTACGGGAAATTTTAGGGAAAACCAAAACCCTAAAAGATAGTTGTGGGCATATCGTTTCATTTATCACTTCAAATTGCTTCCTTTCTGATGTGAGGGCGTCGCCATGATTGGGGTTTTTCTAAAGCTTAAAATTCCTCCATGCCTTCTTCATGCAAATTTGGAGAGATTTTGCATACCAAAGATCAACAGGAAATCTGGGTAAGTATTCTAGAAATATTTTTTACTTCATTTTCTGAAGGAATAATTGCCTAAAATCGAGCTCTTTCTGTAAAAGAAGAGAATATCTCCACTCTAGGTTTATCTTCAAATATGCAATCATTGTATTTTACTAAAAAAGAAACTCTTGTAGAGTACTTCTATATTTCTGTGTATGAACCTTTGTCTTATAAATGTTGGTCGTGGCCAAATGCTTGCTTATATTATAGCCAATCTCCATGCATTTCCCTCATTTTGTGAATAAAAAGGCTCTTGTTGGCTGAGAGGAACGCTGCCATGGGGAAAATGAGAAACTTGACCTGTAGGTTTCCAATGGCAAGTTAAAAACACACAGTGGAATTTCTAACAGATTTTCCTTGTGCAAAACACACACAGAAGCTCGGCTAAGCCTTTGGTGAAGGCATTTTTCCATTTTTCCTTATTTCTTGAAGAAACATATACTCAAAATCGAACCCATATGCAGAAAAATGTATATGTTTTCTTGTTTTGTGCTTTTCCCACTATGGAGACAATGTGTTTATAAGCAAAAAATAATAAAAATGAGATTGGTCGTGGCTCCTATAACTACTGTCACTCATTTTTTATGCTTTCTCTTTGTTTTCAATTCCATTTCTATCTAGCTGCCATGAGCAATTGGATTTTAAGTTTTGGGATCTCATATAGAAACACTTGCCATTTTTCTATTGATTTCGTTTTCCATGTATTTCTGGAAATGATGATGAACATTCGAGCTTTCGAGCTTGGCTTCTTTATCTCATGGCTATATCCATATTCTGATTTGTAGCTAAACTTTGGGTTTCCCCATCTTTCATGTATTGTAGATAGAGAAATCATTTGGTTTTTCTACCTATCACTAGCAGCCCACATTATTCTGGTGACTTCCTACACTGCTATATTTATTTTTCAACTTTGCTCACTGTCTATGATATATTTCATGCAGCTTGTATACATTTGTATTCTATTGACTTGATTATTCCTATTATCACCTGTGAAAACGGTATTTGAATTCTCTGTCTAAGTTGATATGTCAGTATTATGTGGCTTTTCATGTTGTGCATCCACATTACCACCAACAAAAATCTGATGTTGAATGATCTGATTGTGTACTTCTTTTAATCAACCTCTGTCACCGATCTGAGGTTACTATCTTATGAATTTCCCTTTGGATTGAGTGTTCATTGATATAGCATAATATCATTGTTATGCAATAAATTATATTGTTATAAAACATTCAATACATTATTATGTATCTCGATGAAGATCATTGTTACATGAATTAGCTACTATCATGCTTTATTTGCTTGATTTTTCAACTGTGATTCACTAAGAAGGCTTGTCTTTAATCTCATACTTATCACTATATTCCTTTAGATGATATCTTCATGTCACTGGCAGATGATATATGTGAATTAAATTACAAGGCCCTTAAAAGTAATGTTACCTTCCTTGAAAAAATCAAACTATGTCCTTAATCTCATTGAGGATAATAAAGAAGGATTGTCCCTTGATATTTATGAATACTAAAAAATCCATTGATATGAGCTAAGCTCAACCCCTATGGGAGCCACATTTATCCCCACTCATATTTGATCAAATAAATAATTTCGCCTGTTGCTACACATGAAATAAACAAGCTAGGAAAAATGATTGTCTTTTGTGTGTACGTTGACCAAATGGCTTTCCTAGACACCTAAGGCTTACATTGATCTTTGATTCACATGGAGACAAATTGATACATGAATAGGTGGATAATATAAATTATCATGTATAGTTATTACTTTTCATTGCTTAGAGTATAACTCTAACGCATTGCTTGACCACTACAAAAATAGGAGTGCATTGAAACTAGGAAGGACAAGCAACGAGGACAACATCAGAGAGAGACAAACCTCAACCAGTCATTCAGGCAATGACTGGTCATCCCTTCTACATGCTTATTTATTTTCCTTCATTTTCTCATGTAATGATTTATCTTTATTTGTATCAAAGAAAAGTCAGTCTCACAACTTACTGTGTATGACACATGTATCTTATCACATTCAATAAAGATTACATTTTTCAAAAAAAAATTCAAATCTTTCTATGTTTCATTCACTTGTATGAATGTAATAATTTTGCATTCTTGCAATCTTGTAAAGTTGTTTCATTTGTATAATTGAATGTAACTTAG
Organism: Sequoia sempervirens; assembly: GCA_007258455.2. Lineage (NCBI taxonomy): Eukaryota > Viridiplantae > Streptophyta > Pinopsida > Cupressales > Cupressaceae > Sequoia > Sequoia sempervirens. The sequence continues at coordinate 203,404 of VDFB02057360.1, forward strand.
AGAAGTTAAAATGTACCATTTGTATGAAAGTTTAGAAGGTTCTACCTAATTGAACCTGTAGGTGAAAATCTGGTAACAAGAAGCTTAGTCCCCCTTAGGTTATTTTTAGGATTCAATTTAAAATCTTGGCGGGATTTAGCCTCATTTAATTCATGAATTCATATGTTTTCTTGTTGTGGTGTAATTTTGGGATATTAAGCATGGATAACTATAAATACAAGGTTCCTTTCTTACATTTCTCATCTAAGCATTCAAGTATTCATTCCTAAGGAAATTTTATGAGATCATGAGAAATTCATCAAGCATTTAGATCCATCATCAAGATTCAAGCATCATATCAAAGATGTTCTTGCATCATGTGTGTTTTTGAGCTAACATTTGTGATGTAGGGTTTTGATTCAAGCAAGAAATTCAAGCCCATATATATCAAGCATTCCTTTGATTTAACATCTATATCCAAGCTAGCCACTTCACACAAGTTTGCAAATTTAATAACAAGAGTTTGGTGAGTTGCAACATAGCACTTTTTTCATTCATCATTTCCCTCCTTCATTTCATTTCATTTCAAGGTTTAATTACCATCAAGAGGTTTGACCAAGGAAAACCCCCATTCACTAACAATCAACAAGTTTTTCCTCTCGTGCATGTTTGTGATTGCAAATTTAGGTTGAAGAATTGAAGATCATTTGAAGTGGGAAGTTGCAAAGTTGTCATCTTCATGAAAACTCACCTACAAGCTAGAACAGGAAGTTTCGAGACCTAAGATCTGAGAAGAAGGAAGTGCAGACATTGAACCTCAGGACCACATTCAGAGATTTCAGAAATTCTAGACGAGACTAAGTTGCCACTAGGGCGTCTTAGTCCTCCCAAAGGTATTTTTTAGAAATTCTTTCATATCCAATTCTAGCATTTGAAGATTCCACATCTGCCTTGAAAAACAACTACGGGACTAAGACAACAGTAAGGGAATCTTAGTCCTCCATAGCATATTTTGATAGCATTTTTGCATTTCCAAAATCCTTGTTACATTTCCAAACTTCCCAAGTACACACATCCTATTTTTCGGTTGCGTAATTTCATTATTTGCATCCTTCATTTAGCTTGCATTACTAGGTTTTGTAAGTTGAATGCTAAGTTGTCATGTCCAAGCTTTTGCTTAGTGGTGAACCCCTCAAATCTCAAAGAACCCTTTCTTAGGTATTCCTTGTTGAGAATTGGCTCACCTTTAAGGTTGATAGTCAACCCAATTTGGGTTCCTAGGACATTATTGAATGACCAAGGGAGAATAGTGGGATTTTCCCCTCAACCTATTTTCTTTTTGGTTCATTCTGGTGAACCCAACATTTTAGAGCATTCATTTTTTTATTTGGAGTTCATTAAATTCCTAGATCTAGGTTGCATTCATTCTTGCATTAGTGAAAGTGCATCTAGGGTTTCTCATATTTACATTAGTGAAAGTGCATATAGGTTGCATTTTTTCTTTCCTGCATCACTTTATCTCATTGAAAAACTAAAAATTGCATTGTTCATCATCCTAAATTATATTTAGAAACATTGTTATTGCATTCAAAATTGAAAAAAAAATGCATTCAACTTTGCATTCAATTTCTTGTCACTAGTTACTTTTTCTTGCACTCATTTGCACACTTTTATGTTCCTAAACACAACTCCCTAAATAGGAAACCTGTGAACACTATAAACAATCCATATTTTTCTACTTTTCTAACAAAAACCTCTACTAGGAATAAAGTGCCCTTCCTACCATCTTAGTCCCTCTATGGGTTTCTAGCTCAGTACCCTCTATGTGTTGTTTGTTGTTTGATCCAAACCCTAGAACCTCATATTTTCACCAGTAGGACCAAGATGCCCTTACTAGTGTCTTAGTCCTTGTTGAATTTGACTTTCCAATTTTCAGGGTTTGAAATTGCTCTTTTGTGCTTCTGTTTGTTGCTTTCATTTTTTTGTTACAGTTTGCAAAATTGTTGTTATTCCAATTTCTTTCATTTCAAGTTTAATTGTAAGCATAGAATATTGTGTTCATATCACTTTCTTTTGTTTATCCCTTGCATGAGTTCTACTACTTGGTTTCCTACTACTAATATTGTGGTTAGACGAAGTGTGAGACTCATGGAATCCCACAATAAAAAAACTCATTGTGGATCTTGGGTTATCTAGCTCTCTTACTCCTAGTGTTGGTATTAGTTCACTAGGTATGGAATGTACCTTTGATACCTCTTTTTCTATGCCCACCTTACCTAAAAGTGTTATTCCAAGTTCTCAAACAATGGTTGATCATATCCCTCAAGAAAACATAATGAAAATTCATGAAGACCTAGCCTATTTACAAGATAGCGTGAGTACTAAAAACATTTCCAACATTGTTATACCTACCATGGATAGTCTTCACCGCATGATGGAAAGTGATGAAGGACTGGAAGTTTTTTGTAACATAGCTCAAATAATTATAAAACATCTTCCGTCCACCACTAATGGTGCTCAAGCTTCAAAAAATGTGCAAAGCCAAGGAGGAAATCAAACTCCTCCCCCTTCAACCATAACCTCCATTCCCACCTATACCAATCCTCAAGTGACCATAACAATGCAACCAGCTAGCAATACTTCCTACCTTGAACATTTCCACTAGTGCTCCTTATTCCTATGTGGCATCTAATCTTGTATATACTCTCGTAAGTAATCCATTCACTAGTCCTTCCAACACATACACACCACCACCATATTCACCTCCATCTCAAACCATAGGCAATGATCATATCATTAAGCACCTTTTACAAATCCTTTCATCCATTCAATGTTAAGTTTCCACCATAAATCAAAATCAAACATTTGGTCCACCTTCATACTATGTCAAAAGTAACCCACTATCTTTGGAGATATTTAGAACTCTAGTGCCACAAGGCATAGAGATCCCAATATTTGAGAAATATGGAGGAAAGGGAGATCCTACTAATCATGTTAATGCCCTCACTACTTTTTGTAGTGACTTTATCCTTGAGGACAAAATTTTGTCTAAGCTTTTTCCCCAATCCTTGAAGGATGTTTCCTTGGACTAGTTTTCTACATTACTGAATAACTCAATTCATTCATTTAATGAACTTTCTAAAGCCTTTATTAACCATTTCCAAGTGCATATGGTTCTTGAAATGACATTAGCTGATTTGATGAAATGTAAGCAAAATGAGGGTGAAAAAGTCACTAACTTTATTTCACGTTATCAATCACTTTATTCCCAAATCAGTTTGAAGATTCTTGATTCTCACCTTCAAAATATGTTCATAGAAAATTTACAAAGTAAGATACAAGACAAACTTATTATGATGAAATTTCATTCCTTAATGTATTTATGCACTACCCTTCGAGATTATCATAATTTTGTAGGTAGTTGTGAACCAAAACCCACCTCTACCCATCCTAAAAAGTTTGAATCCTCAAACCAAAATACCTACCAACCTTTTAGAAGAAAAAATAAAAGTTCCCTTCAACTAAATTCCACCTCTCAACCTACCCAACAAGTTGATACCCAAGTAGCTACTATAAAGAAGAGTAATCCTTATACCTTTTGGGATCCACAAAGTTAATTTACTCCCTTACTTGACACACTTCACAACATCATGACTCAGCTATTAAGCAATAACATGCTTACCTTTCCTCCCATTTGACCTCTTGACCCTAGCAATCCATTACCTTCGAGCTTTAGACACAATGCCTACTTTTCTTATCACCAACAAAAAGGACATGATACGAAACATTGCAAGCATCGTAAACACCTTGTGCAAGACCTCATTGATTCCAATAATGTCCAAATTGGAGGTGTGAATGACAAAGGAAATAAATTTGTAGCTCATCCTAACCAAAACTTTATAATCTTTACCAATCCCATGCCTAACCATAATATTTCATTTGTTAAGCTAGTGAAACTAAGCCCGATGTGATGAATGTTGACACAAATGATGATAACATGAGCAATAATCAACAAACTCCTATGGATGATGATGAAAAAACTTCTATGGATACTAATGACCAAAGTCTTATTAGTACAATGATAGGATTGATTGACATTGAGCCTTGTAAATAGAAAACCAAAATTCCCATTGGCATTACTTTCTCTTCAAAAGAAACAATCAAAAATGTACCTGATGGTCCTCTTTACATAGCCGGTAGAATCAAAAATAGGCCCACTCTTGGGATTTTAATTGATCTTGTTTGTGGAGAGAATGTAATCATGGAATAACTATTATATGTGCATGAACTCACTCAAGATAGATATGATAAACCCAAAGCATGGATTAAAATGTATGGCATTTTTGCTCATGCTATGATGGGCTCAATCACACTCCCTTTACAAGTAGGACCGAAGAAGTTAAATGTATCATTCTCTATCATCTCAAATTTGGACCAATTTCATGTGAAGCTAGTCTACAAATGGTTTCACTCCATGAATGTGGTCCCATCTGTTGTCCATAAGTGCTTAAATATTCTAGTCGGTAATGAAATTTTCACCATGAACCATAGTGGCTTTAGACCGCTGCCTTCCCATGGAAATTTTTCCTTAGACTATTTTTGGCCTGAGTCTATGGAACTTATAAGACCCCATGAGGACTTCCTTTTCCTATCCTACCAAAATTTCAAAGCAAAGTGCATACCCAAATTATTCCTTGAAAATTTTCCTCCCCCTTGAAGAAAACAATGTTGAACTTAAAACCATTTCGTCTAACCAAGACTCATCCATCAAAAATCCCTTGCCTATTTCCTACAAAAGACCAAGAGAAAACCAAACAAGCCCTAATCTTCCTCCTAAGAAAATTTATAAAGCCAAAGAGAAAGTGGTAGACCAACCTTCCATGGTTTCTTCTGTTCTTCCTCATGATAAGAAAAGGGACCTATGGTTGACAAGCCTGCTCCTACACAAACGCAACTTGAAAATTGTAATAAAAGAAACAAAAATGCTAGAGAGTGTAGGTCTAGACGTCATGCTATTGCTTGAAAAATGAATGAAAGAAAACCATTGAAAATCAAATTCTGAATTTGATAGAAGCAATAAATGGTGAACCTTCTCCCTTACCAGAACCAATAGATCCTATGTCTCCAACACAACAGGGACCAACACCTTCTATGAATATTATCATTCATCCTCCTATAGTGGTTAACTTGGATGATGATGAAGAAATAGCCAAAATTGATAAGAAATTGCATAATGAGTTGAAATTTTTTTTTCTTCTTCTTCCATGAGCTTAAATGATAACAACCGTGATGATCCTCCTAAACTAAGTGATGCACCACATGTTAAACCTGGTGATTATCCAAGTACAACACTTGATGTTGTCCCTCTCACTAGTGGTCTACATTCTACATATACTAAACAAGATTAGGATGTGGATGACCTGCTGGATGGTTGACTCGCATGTGCTTTACTAGTCTTTTTATTTTCCTTTTTGCTTTCTTTTTTGTTTGATTACATGTGTGTAACATGATCCCCATATTGTTTTATGTTTCCTCTTTATTTGCATTCCTTTATTTGTACCTTCATTCTTCTATACATTGTTATATTTTTTCCTTTTCATTGGTCTTTACCTTTTATTTTTATTTCTCTTTTCATTGTTATCTTGTTTTTTTCCTTTTGGGGATGACAAAATGCGTCAAGACACCCTATGTCTCTTCCATGTTGACCCAAAATATTTTGCATTATCTTTTCTTTTTCATTTCATTTTTGTCTTGTGTTTTCCTTTTGGGGATGACACAAGGTATCGAGACACCTTATGTCCCTTCCATGTTGACCCAAAAGGCTTTTTCTTTTCCTTCACTCTCTTTGTGTCATTCTTCCAGCTCTATGTGTATTTGGGGAATGATTTCAATTCCAAACTCTCTAATATCATTGCAGAAAAGACACATACTAACCCTGAATCCATAGATCCCTTATTTGTTTCTAAGGGGAAACCCTCTTTTCCTTTTTCATGTTTTCTACTTTAAATTAATTGCTCACAGCATGGTGTTAGAAATTTCTTTAAAGTGGGGGCATACATTGGCATTATTTTGGAATTTTTTTTCATGTTCCTTGATGTGATTTTCTGACTTCACATGATGTGTTTTCTCTTTGTGGTGACATTGGGAGTAATTTCCTTCAAGAGCTTGATCTATCTTAGAATATCAAGCATTCCTCTTAATGGTGATGCAACACATTGCATTCCCTAAGTTGCAAAAAAATTATCCTTTGATTGGTCCTCTCTTGGAGACATTAGGAACAATGTCCCCTAAGATTAAAACCTCACATGAATTAAGAAAAATCCCTTCGAACATCTCTCTTTCTTGTTGTGTTGTATTTTTTTGTACCTTATTAAATGCATGGAGGTATGGCTTTGATATGGTCCCCTTGGGCTCACCTAGTGAGCAATTAGCTTCACTAGCCCTTGTAAGCATGCATTTTCTTTGTGTTCCTTATTAAATTCATGGAGTTATGGCTTTGATATGGTCTCGTGTGGCTCACCTAGTGAACAAATAGCTTGGCTAGCCCATATGAGCGTGCATTTTCTTTTTGTCTTTATCATAGTCATGGGGGTATGAATTTGATATGGACCTCTTGGGGCTCACCTAGTGAACAACTAGCTTCACTAGTCCTTGTGAGCATGCATTTTGTTTGCATAGTGGATAGTGTGTTCCACTTGTAAACCTTTTTGGACAAACAACCTAGAACCGGTCCACAATGCGTTGGATGGCCATTCAAAGCTTGATCCATTGAATTTTTCCTTTTTTATATCTTTGATGGTGTATGTTTATGATCTAGTTATGTATTCATATATCATCTACAAGTGTGTTCCTTTGTGCTTATGTTGGTTTTCCATAGGATCTTGGTCCTAGAGGCTTGGCCACCCTCTTGATTATTGTCATCCTATCTTACTATCATTGGTAATTAGAACCCCTCTTCATTTTGTGGTTGGCTACTTTAGTGTGATTTTGAAGCAAGTTCATCCTCTCACTAAAGTGGGGGCTAAATGTAGTGTAGGAAAATGCATACCCTTGCATTTTCACACTTTTTTGGACCCGCCTTTCTTTTTTTATTCCTTATTTATGTTTAATTAGTCCTATTTTGCATCCACAAGCCTAAAAAATGGCTAATCCCTACAAACATCAAAGGGGAAATGATAATTTAATGATTTTGGTTGTGTGTCTCAAATTTTTGGGTCGGGACTAAGACTTTTCCTAGGTAATATTTGTCCCCCAAAGGTCTTAGGACCCTGACTTCAAAGGCACCTTAAATGGGCCCTTTTTTAGAGTGTGCCCCGAGTTTCATGCCTTGAGACTAAGACACCACCTAGGAAGTCTTAGTCTCCCTTAAGTTATTTTTGGGATTCATTTTCAAATCTTGGTAGTATTTAGCCTCATTTAATTAATGAATTCATATATCAGCTTGTTGTGGTGTAATTTCAGGATATTAAGCACATGGATAAGTATAAATACAAGGTTCCTTTCTCTCATTTCTCATATAAGCATTCAAGTATTCATTCCTAAAGAAATTTTATGAGATCAAGAGGAATTCATCAAGCATTTGGAGCCATCATCAAGATTCAAGCATCATATCAAATATTTTCTTGCATCATGTGTTTTTTTGAGGTAACATTTGTGATGTAGGGTTTTGATTCAAGCAAGCAATTCAAGTCCATATCTATCAAGCGTTCCTTTGATTCAAGATCTATATCCAAGCTAGCCACTTCACACAAGTTTGTAGATTTCATAACAAGGGTTTGGTGAGTTGCAACATAGCGCTTTTTTCATTCATCATTTCCCTCCTTTATTTCATTTAATTTCAAGGTTTAATTACGATCAAGGGATTTGACCAAGGCAAACCCCCATTCACTAACAATCAACAATTTTTTCCTCTCTTGCATGTTTGTGATTGCAGATTTAGGTTGAAGAAGAACATCATTTGAAGTGAAAAGTTGCAAAGTTTTCATCTTCACAGAAACTCACCTACAGGCCAAATCTGAAAGTTTCGGGACCTGACATCTAAGTAGACAGAAGTGCAGACATTGAACCTTAGGACCACATTTGAATATTTTAGAAATTCCAAATGGGACTATGTCACTGCCTAGGGTGTCTTAGTCCTCTTAAAGGTATTTAGAGATTCTTTCAAATCTAGTTCTAACATCCAAAGATTATAGCATATTTTGACAGCATTTTTGCATATCCATAATCCTTGTTACATTTCCAAACTTCCCAGGTACACACATCCTAATTTTTTGTTGCTTAATTTCATCATTTGCATCCTTCATTTAGCTTGCATTACTAGGTTTTGTAAGTTGAATGCTAAGTTGTCTTTTCCAAGATTGCACTTGGTAGTGAAACCCTCAAAGCTCAAAGAACCCTTTCCTTGGTCTTTCTTGTTGAGAATTGACTCACCTTTAAGGTTGATAGTCAATCCAATTTGGGTTCCTATGACATTATTGAACGACCAAGGGAGAATAGTGGGATTTTCCCCCACCATATTTTATTTTTGGTTCATCCTTCTATCCTTGTTCTTAGTAAAGAAATAGTTTAGTTCATTTTAGGTGATAAATCCAAGGAAACTAGCCCTCTCTAGAGGTTCATTTCTATCATAGGTGACCCAAAAACCTCAAAAGGATCCCATATTTCACTAATAGGCTGATTTTTGCAACTCAATAAGGGTGCTCAATTTGGTGATACAATAGCATCTTCTTATTAGGAGCTCACTCCTGAACCACCTCAAGGAGACCCAGTTTGATAATTTCCTAATACTCTAGGAAGAATTCAATGTGAAATCCATTCAGGCCTAGGGCCTTAATATTTTCATTTGAAACACAACCTCTTCCATCTCAAGCAATAGAATAGGGTGCATGAGGACCACATTCATCTCATTAGAAGCTAAAGAATGAATGCAATCCAAAATATCATTCTCCTCACTACCAACAAGGAGAGAGTCCTTAGTGAATAAAGCTAAAAAATTGAGTTTTTTCCCTAGAAATCTCAACCATAGAAGACAATTGTAGCCCCTTTGAGGACACAAGAGAGGGAATAATATTTCCCTTCCTTCTAGCTTTGATAGAATTGTGAAAAAAGGACATATTTCAGTCCCCTTCCTGAAGCTAGTCAACCTGAGACTTTTACTTCCAAAAAATATCCTCACACAGCTCCCATCATTCCAGCTGCTTAAAAATTGACTATTTTCAATCAAGTCATCAGTAAGACCATTGTCTCAAATCTAGCAAGTGATAGCAGCTAAATCAGCTTGAGCAGAGATTTTATTGAGATGAAGATTTCCAAAACATTGTTCATTTCACTTCTTGAGCTTATACTTCACATACTGTAATATTTTAGCAAATGAATACATAGCCCTACCATGAGCCAGCTTCCCTTGATGCCACCAATCAACCATAAGGTCATGAAGAGAGAATAATCTCGTAACCACATGAGTTGAAACTTGAAAGATGGGTTCTTAGGGACTTTGAAAGCAATATCAAAAAAGCTTAATCAACTAGTGGTCCTACCCTTTCTAGTCCAAGATCATTGAGCTAGTAGACCACCTATCTTGTTGAGATATGGTGTTGTACACCATTTTATAAATTGATTTATTATATTAGTGTAATTAAATAATTATTTGGTTGTAATACACTTTGGTGGTGTCATTAATCACACTAGGTAATTATTTGGGGACCCACTTATGTTGTATTGTAATATTGTATTATCATTTAATGTGTGGGAGACATGTGATAATAATTTAATATTGGGGAAACATTAAATAATGTGATGTCTTAGTACCCAATATTAAATAAGGGGTTAGTGGTTTTGTATTCACATGGCTTTGTGGTACATGGTTTCACCTTACCACTAGTTGTATTTTGTGTAAGCTTGTGTCTATAAAAGAAAATACATATGTAGTGGTTTAGGTTGGCTAAGTGGGTTGGTTGTCATTATTGAGTCTTCTTGTGGAGTGAATTTTTGAATCATGGCATGGGATGTGTGGATTCATGCTTGGACACATGGGAATGCATTGGAGGGCTTAATGCTTTAAAGGTATCTATTGTAACTCTTTTATTGCTTTATTATTGAATAATATGATGGAATATGGATGCTTTTGGAGGCTAGGTTTTTCCCTCTTGAGGGTTTTCCCAAGGTATATCTTATTTTATATTGTGGGTTTTCTATTTGATCTATGCATTTGGAAAATTTGTATGCATGTTTATCTCTCATGGGTTATGTAGGAAATGATTCAAGATTGTGGGTTTGAATGCAATATTTCCTAACAAGTGGTATCAGAGCTTTCATGGTTGAAGATTTTTTGTTATAAAACTTGTTTTAGAGTTCTTGCAAAGTTAAAGCCATGGAAATTCATGTATGGTTTGAGGAATTACAAGATATGGAACACATGTTGCAGTTGTTTGTATGCAGATTTGGGCTTTGGGGTTGTCAAGATTTGTTGGGTTTATTGCAAATCTAAAGTTTCCCAAATTTGGGTACAAAAGGGTTTCTTGGTTTGAGTTTGCATATGAGGGTTTTGTAGGGGAAATTTCATAGATGACCTCTTGAGACAAAATGGACCTCATGGTTGGATTAAGGTTGGTCGAGAGATGAATTTTGACATGAAATTCGACCTATTTTGGAAAAGTTGAAAAAAAGGAAAAAAAAATTAGTAAAAGGCCAATTTTCCCATGTGCAGAAAAATAAAATATTAAAAATCTATAGTTCGGCTTGTAAAAATTTTGCAGAGAAAAATAATTTTTTGCGGGTTTTTGAAATTTTTAAAAAGACCTACAAAATATCAAAATACGAAGTTAAAAATTTATGAAGAAAATAAATTTTAAAAAATATATATTTTTATTATTAAAGCCAAGGGGGCAAGGTCCATAGACCATACCCCTTTCAGCTTTTCCATGGTTGATAGGTATGTCGATGGTAGGCCTATGGCCCCATGGGGTAAGTACCCATGAAAAGGCTAAATGTCTAGGTTCAATAATTCAAACGCCAAAAAAATAAAAGATTTTTATAAATGTTTTTTAAATACATTCAAAAATTCACCGACTAAGTCCCCCCTCAGATTTGAAATGACATTAAATCAAAATATATAGTTTGTCAAGGTTCATATGGAGGGGGGGTTTGTTTTTTAAAAAATAAACCAAAATTCATAGAGCTTTGAAATCTGCCACTCAAGTGTCACCCAAGCACCATCACCGTCAATGGGGCCACCGGGCCACCACCTAGCAGCCACTCAGGAGTCTATTTTATAATATTTTAAAAAAAATTGCATAACTTTTGCCCAGTATGTCAGATTTTTGACTTCTTGTAGACATTGGAAAGTTGGTTCCGAGCACTACGCAATGGTACAGGTTTGGTTCCCTTGTTTTTCCATTTTTACATGTTTTTGGAGCCTAGAAGTTTGATGTTCTTGTTTGCATGGTTTTGGTCATAACTTTTTCATATGAAATCAGATTTTCAATTTCGAAGAGGTGTTGGAGAGAATTTATAGTATAATACATAGTGGTTTAGATTGTTTATCAGTTTGAGGAATAGGTTGAGCTTGGTACTTGTTTGATCGCTTATAGGTGCCTGAGATTCAGGGTGTGATTGTGTGAGCATTCGGACGATTCAAGAGGTGAAACCTTGAGGGAGTACATGTTTTTATATGTTATTTATGATGCTATAGCTAATTATTAGATTGGTGCTTCCAAGTATAGGTTTATAGGTGATTTTCAAAGTTGGGACTTTGATGGTGACATGTACACAGGTTGTCTTCAGTTTTGAGGACATTGTTGGAGATGGTTTGAGACTTGGAGTCTTGTATGGGTGATAGTTACGTGTAGGTACAGTGATGGCTATGCTTATGGTGTCATGGATATACAAGTACATTTGATGCATTGGCACGACATGATCATGTATGTGGTGTTTGGTGGTGATATGGTTTGATGTTAGGAGATTGTCACTTATCTTCTTGATGTTTATTTCATTCCTTGACTATGATTACTCATTTGTGGACATGTTTGGAAAATCATATATATGGTTGATTTGGTGGTTGAGTCTTGATGTCTATAGGATTATCTTCTTTGATATCTCAGTTTGCAATTACTAATGTGATGATGAGTTTGCATGTTTCAGTGTTTAGATCTATGAGTTATGCAGGTGTGTGGGTTGGCCACTCATTCATTTTCATTGAGATGACTCGGATGTGGATTGTTTATATTCACCAGGTTTGATTTATTGTTGTTGCATATTTCATTAGTTGGCCTTGTCTATGGTCATTTTTGCATTGGCATGTTGTTTCGATATTGAGAGGATGGATATTTTGAGTACTTGATTAGTCAGTTCATGGGACTTGTAGCATGTGGTTTGATCATGATGTCATGATAGCTTGTTGCATTCATTAGTTATACACTTTTAGTGGGAACTTTTGATAGTGATGACTTGGCGATGTAGGATTGGTTTGTGATGTTTTGACGGTGTTTGTATGTATCTTCTTGGCTTGGAGATCTTGGTTTACATGTATGTTACTGACATTGCAATTGAGTGTGTGTAGACTTGGATGATATTCATGGAGAGGATGGTTTTCATGATTCCTTGTGTAGCTCGTATTATGGTTCAATGGGAGTTGTTGGCAGTAACATGGATGCATCATTGGGTATGATTTTCTTCATGTGATTGGGGATATGTATTCTTTGTTTAAAGTGTTTGCTATTATGTCACGGTTCACTCTTGATACACATTTAGAGTTTGGAATGATACTTGTTCTCTTGATACCAAGATGTATATATGTATGTTATGGTGCATGTGATCTCCTAGGAGGAGATGGTTAGATAATGTTTTTCATGATAGGTTCTTGATTCTGTAGTTGGAGCTTTGACATTGATCGTGTGTCATTCTCTTTGTATTGAGTACATTGATCATTTTCTTGATTACTTCATGATGGTGCTATGTTGCTTTTGGAGTTTGGAGTGGATTGAGTGGTTACAAGTTCTTGTGGATACTTAGAGATGTAGGTGATGGTTGGAGTTCTCTTGTGATTAGAGACATTTTCTTGAGACGATCACTCTTTGGAGGTTTCAACAAGAAGACTGATGAGCTTTCACCTAGTTATGGATCGATAGAGGAGATTTTTCTTGCAGTGAGTCATGGTGGCTTGGTTATCCTAGAGGAGCATTCTCATTCCCCACTCTTGGTCTACTCGAAAACTTATGATTTGAGAAGTATTTTCCAATTATATCTTTTAGATGTGTTATGTTTTGTGATTTGATTTCTCATAGGATTGAGTTGATTCATGGTGGTTGATTATGGATACTCATTTGAGGATTGTTTAGCATTAGTTTATATGATTTATCTTTCATAGATATGGATCTTGATTTATGGATAGTTAGTTCTAGAGGATTCATTTTGAGGGATGTTATAGCATGGTTATCTCCTTGTGCATTTGAGTTTATAATATCATTCTTTGATGAGGATAGTTGGGATATGGATTATGGGTTGATTTCCAATATTGCGATGGTTACTATGAGTTTGATCTTCTTGATTAGAGAGGATTATATCCATGTTGGCATTGTTACATTGATTTATATGTTGTACTTGATCTATGAGATTGAGTGTTATGGATGTTATTGAGGATTTTCATTTGGGGTTGTTAGGAGATCATACTTGACATAGCAATACACTTTTGAGGTTTTGGTATAAGGATATTATGGTTTACAAGTTTTCTCTTCTTCATGGTTTCTTCCTGAATGTTCATTTGGGGAGGATGGTGGCAACATGTTGTGAGAGATTATGCACCTCTTTGGGATGCATGTGTGGATCATTGTTATTTTTCTTGGTATTTCATGCTTTGATGTATTTATCACACCAATGTATAGTTTTTTTTGGTAGACTTGATATGATTTGACATTACCTATGCAATGGGAGTTCCTAGATATGTATGTTCTTCATTGATAGATTTTATACATGGAGCTTGTGATTGCAGTTTACAAGTTGCATATGTTCTTGGCATGAGTTTTTTGATGTATTGATACCTTGGTGGTATGTGTTTTTTGATGTATTAGCATGTGTTGTGGATGTTATTTCCAATTGTGTTGGTTTTTTAGTTGATAGCAACTTGGTTAGAGCCTTTGTTATCACTTGGATTTGATGCTTCTGCTCATGGATTGGTGCATCTTCACATTGGCATGTTCCTTTTCTTCCATAGGTGGCATGTTGGAAGATGAGAGGATTTCTTGCTTGAGATGGTGGTCACTTTGTTCTTAGTGCAGGTATATTAATGGAGCATGTTATAGATTCATGTGGTTTCATGTATGGATATGATGATGTATTTCATTTATTGATCCCTTATGCAATGAATACAACAAGTGGAAGAATGTTGAGATATGGTGTTTGCATGAATTGATTTATTATATTATTGTAACTAAATAAGTATTTAGTTGTGATACACCTTGGTGGTGTTGCTAATCACACAAGGTAATTATTTGGGGACTCACTTATGTTGTATTGTAACATTGTATTATTATTTAATGTGTGGGAGATGTGATAATAATTTAATATTGGGGAAATATTAAAGAATGTGATGTCTTATTACCCAATATTAAATAAGGGGTTAGTGGTTTTGTATGGTTTTGTGGTACATGGTTTCACCTTACCACTAGTTGTATTTTGTGTGAGCATGTGTCTATAAAAGAAAACACATATGTAGTGGTTTAGGTTGGCTGAGTGGGTTGGTTGTCATTATTGAGTCTTCATGTGGAGTGCATTCGTGAAGCATGGCATGCCATGTGTGGATTCATGCTTGGACACATGGGAATGTATTGGAGGGATTGATGCTTCAGAGGAATTCATTGTAACTCTTGTATTGCTTTATTGTTGAAAAATATGATGGAGTATGGATGCTTTTGGAGGCTAGGTTTTTCTCTCTTGAGGGTTTTCCCACAGTATGTCTTATGTTATCTTGTGGCTTGTCTATTTTATGTATGAAATTGGAAAACTTGTATGCATGTTTATCTATCACAGGTTATGTAGGAAATAATTTAAGATTGTGGGTTTCAATGCAATATTTCCCAAAATATCCCCCACCTAAAAGCAGGAAACTAGGAAATGATCTAGCCTCTTAGACATAGCATTCTCTCCACATCTCCTATTATTCCAAGTGAAAATACCATTGTTCAGATTCACATCAAATAAATATAGAAAATTAATATTATCCCTAAGGAGGCTAGTAGACTGATCAAGCCTGACATTCCCACCACATTTCTCCTCAATATAAGAAACAACATTAAAGTCCCCTACCACAATCCATAAGAACAAGGGATCCATATATTTGATATATCTAACATGATCCCACAACTGAGCTTTACCAGAAAAATCAGTAGGAGTGTAAACATTGGTGAAGAGGTAGGTTTCACCTAACTCTAGACTCAAAGCAACCACAAACAAAGTTGAGTGACTTGAACACCACCAAAGAGGAGAAATCTTCCTTGGATCCGAGAAACAAGCCAACCCTAGAATTACCATGAGCCCTAATACATTGAAAAAATCCACAAGACAAGATGCAAGGAGATCTATTCAACATACCATCCATAGATAACTTAGTCTCCTACAATAAAACCATATTAGGACCATGAGTACCAATTATCTCCCAAATAGCTTTTTATCGAGGGATGCTATTCATACCCGTTACATTCCATGAAATAATAATCATTTTTGAGATTGGGAGAAGTGGTAGTCAATGGTTTTCATTAACCCAAAATCCACCAAATTCTCACCAAGCAACTTAACCTTCTCCAAATCTTTCTTGAGACCCACCTTGGAAGGTTTCTCCAAAGGCCCCTTTTTCAGGGACTTCTACTACAAGCCCAAGACATGCATTGTCCCACTACTCTTCCCAGAATCCAAAGAATCCTTAGGCTGAGAAGAAACAAGATTCTTCAAGGCATCAACCACATTCAAGACCATTAGTCCACTTTGAGTTGGACCAACCAAAATATGAGATGTTACATTTGTGACCATCAAATTAATTTGTGCTTCTATCATAGGAAAATTCTAAAAATCATTAACTTTGTCCCTAGATAAATCCGCTCTGAAGGACTCCCCGTTGGAAGGAAGCATGATAGGCCTCATCCTAGACTAAGTCCTCTAGAACATCAAACCAATTGAAGACCTCATCATATTTTCTATCCTTCAAGGTTCTTTTTAGACCTCTCCCTTTTTTATGGGGCTTGAACAGGATGAAACCCTCATTGTCTTCCACCCCATAAACCATAGGGTCCTTCCCTTTATCATTCTTAGGATTCAAGTTGGAATTATTATTAGTTTCTCTAGCTTCCTGATTAAATACTAATTCCAAAAAAATGGCATCTGAAGGGGAGGGTTTCATAGTCTAGTTGTTGAATCCAAGAAACAAATCCAAGGCATATCTCCACAAAATCTAGCAAAGGGTTATCCAAATCAATTTCACATAGATACGAGCATAAGTAATTACCTTTTGGTCCAAATTTTGTTACGTCAAACCAACTAGATTACCAAGGAGAAGAGCGATCATATGCAAAATATCACTCCTCCAACACTCCAATGAAAGTTGTGGAAGATGAACCCAGACAAGAACCTGTCAGGGAAGTTCCTCATCTGCAGTGAAACCCACATGTCAGGGTTTCATGAAAAGTTCAACTTGATTGAAAATAAGGCCCACCTTCAAAATCCCTATTCTTATCCATCATGCATGTAAACACAACTTTTAAAAAGTAATTGTTTGTAGCTAACTTTATCTCCATATCCCCTTCGAGATTCAAAATCTCCTGGTCCTAAGACACCAAGACAGCCAAAGAGAGACAGATCCCCATAAACTTACAGATCAACACATGATTACTCAAGTACACAACATCCTCTACAACAGATTCTATTTGAATCACCAAATCTGGGCATACTTGGCTTCTCTCCAGATAGCCATTCACCTTTCTAGGTCTAGAAAAACCTTTCTACAATGACAAACCTTCACCAATTGAAAAATTATTGCAAGCCTCCATGGACTTTGCATGCAAGAAAAGAGAAGGATCTACATGATCCATACTTCAAGGAAGCATGAAAAATAGGGAGTCACCCCGCACACTGAGAAAAAAACCCAAGAGGCCCCACACAGCCAAAATGGAAGCAAAAGATGCAAAAAGAGGAGCAAAAAAATAAAGTAAAGAGAATCAAAATCACAAGAAGAAACGCCCCTACCCAAGCAACAAGCACTCAAACCCCAAACCCCCACTTGACCAATGCATACAAGAAGAAAAGGTCCACATGTAGGTTGTGGCCTGCTACAAGCCGTGGACCTACTCTCCTCCCACACACAAGGGATCAAACACAATTGCCATCTCCAATCACATGTTCTTTCGATTATATTTATTAAATATAAATATTATAATAATCATAATATTAATACAAATAATATTATAATAAATATAATATTTATGTTATATGAATAAATAAGGTTATATTATTTATATTAATATATTAATGTATATTTGGGCATGAGCCTGTGGTGCATTGGATGAGTGGTGGTGTTATTGTGGTCACCAAGGTTCAAGTCTTTGGACTTGACCAATATCATTGATGTTATTATTGTTGGAATTCTCGCCATTGTACCAGGAATTAGTGTTTGGGATCCACCCCCTCGCTTGGCTAGCGGGATCCCACTCCCTTGTTGGGCTAGTGTTGCCCATGTTGGGCTTCCATGCTCGCAGGAGTGGTGGTTGTTATGCATCCATGCCGAGATGAGGTCCCCATTTGTCACCTCACTGGTTCATAGCTCCAATTAAAAGTGCACAACCTTGGTTGTGTATTACGAATCAAATATATATATATTAAACAATATTAAATGTGAAAGAAATGGGAAAGAAACCATTTAGGGTGTGATCACAATCAAAAATAATTTTATTTTAAATTATAAAAAAATATGGCCAATAGTGCACTTTCTCTCTCATAGCATTTCTCCCAACTCTCTTGAGGTGTGTCATTGGCTAAGGGAAGAGGTGAGTAAACTTAAGAATGTGTTATTTTAATATTTGTATATGAAATTTTAACATGTTTAAATATAATTTTGAAATATTATTAATTATTAGCATATTTATACTATTACGTGAAAATTTAAAATATTAGTTAAATATTTATTAAATATATTATATATAATATTAACTAAAGTTTGAATAATTATTTAAGTTTACATTTATAGTTTAAAATATTATTTAAGTTTAGAATAACTTTGGTTTAGAAGAGCATAAGTTTTTCTAAAACAATACTTAGAACTTAATAACTTAAAACATAAAACTTAAATAATATACAACTATTAATTTTGAGATGTTTAAATATAATTATGAAATATTATTAATTATTAGCATAGTTATACGATTGTGTAAATATTTAATATTAATTAAATATTTATTAAATATATATTATATAATAATAGCTAAAGTTCGAATAATTAATAATATTTCAAAAGGTGTTTGTGGAAACCAACCACATCGAAGGCATTTCTGGCAATGTCACAAAATTCTTTTGGGACTCTATTTTTTGGAAATTTTCCCAAATGTTTAACATGTCATTGTATGAGGACCACACTTTCTATTTTTAGAAAGTTTTGTTCAACAAGGACTTTACAACTCAGATTTATTATACTCTATTGAAGTCACATTTTCTGTAACTTTTTAGAAGATTGTTATAATTGCAAATTTCTTGAGAAATAAAATGCAAAAGATCTTTCCTTGTGGTTTTTCCTAGTGTAATTTTACCAATTTTTCCATGTAAATATTGTGTTAAAGTTGTGTTTATTCTTTTTCTCTATTTTCAACATTGTAAATTATCTTACATTAGAGAGCTTCAACATGGTATCTTGAAGATAGTTGTTCCTATGTTACAAGGAACAAAATAAATTGTGGAGGATTGTCCAAAATCTCCTACTATGATAGAGGACATGACAAGAGTACCATATGTGAGTTTTGTAGAAAATCTTATGTATACCATGGTTTGAACAAGGCAAGACATTTCCCAAGTAATGGGAGTCCTTAATCAATTTATGGCTAATAATAGAAAGGTACATTCAGATGTGATTAAGAGAGTGTTCAAATATTTGTGAGGTACTTCTAATTATTCCCTATTTTTTTGTGGTTATCCAACTAAACCTCGACATTCAATGAGTATTTGTGGATATGTGAATTTAGATTAGGTAGGTGACATTGATAGCAAAAGATCCACCAGTGGCTATGTGTTTACAATGTTTTTTGGTGCTTTAAATTGGATGAATAAGTGGTTGAATGAGTCACTTTGTCCACTACAAAAGAAAATTACATGGAAGCTACTCATGCTTGCAAGGAATTCACTTAGATTAAATGATTATGTTCAAATATTAGTTTTGATGCATGAAAGATTACTATTTGTTGTGACAAGCAATATGTCATTTTCTTAGCAAAGAATCTTACTTTACATTCCAAAACAAAGCACATTGATGTACAATTTCATTTTCTTTGTGATGTGGTGGAATATGGGAAGGTGAATTTGGATAAAGTAGACACTTTTGTGAATGTTCTAGATGCATTGACAAAGCTAGTGAGCATAGAGAAGTTCATATGGTGATACGATTCCATGGGCCTTGGGGTTCTAATAAATTGATTATATTTGACACTTGGTAGGTCTTCAACAAGTTGAAGAATGTTGGGATTAAGGTGTCTCAA